>CANUEP010042967.1:0-26290 GCA_947857235.1 Jatropha podagrica | reverse complement strand
TTTTTTTTTTTTTTTTTTTTTTTTTTTTTTTTTTTTTTTTTTTTTTTTTTTTTACAAAGTAGTTCCAATGTATACATCAGTCTTTTTTTTTAATTATAGAAAAATGAATTCAGACATAGATTTATTATCAGATTGTACATGCATTTACACAAGATTATGTGTTGATATTTATACATTGGATTCTCAAATAGGAAGTGTTTAGAGGTGTTTTTTTTATTTTTATTTTTCAAAATAAATAAAATCTATTTATTTGAAATTGTTTAATTTTTTTTGAACCTTTTAAGTTTTCTTGAAACAAAAAATAAATCTTACGGATATTTATGTTTTCCAATTCTATATTTACTCATTTTGTCATATCTTTCTTTTTATAAGAATTATTTTATCTTTTTTTAATAAAATTAAAATTTTATCTCTCTTTTTCTACTGATTTTTTTTCAGGATTTTAAGTCTATTTTATTTTTATTCTCTTCTTTATTTATAAATCTAGTACCGTCTATTTATTTAAAATTTTGGAACATTGAAAATTCTCTATTGCTTTCTTATTCTTCCTCTATTATAAATTTAATACTAATATTTATTTATTCAAATCATTCATACATTATAAATACCATTATTCATTGAAATTAGTAACAAAAATATCTAAGAACCAATAGAACGGGAAAAATCGGGATGTATTCTCATTGATCTGAAAAACAATCTGTACAAGAATATAATAAGCTACGTTGGATAGTTTTGGTAACCGCCTCTACAATAGCAAGTTGTTTAATATCTATAACTGCATACTAACAATATTCCCAACTAGGATTTAACCTATAACTAACTCAGCTAACTGACTTCTTCTAAAATAAATACCACGAACGCAATGTTTCATTTATTTGTGTCTTTAGTTGTTGTGCCTCCATTTCGCCCAAAACTCTCCATTTCACTAATTCGAGTTTTGACTGTTAATTATCCCCCACAAGGTGAAGAATGGAGGTTTAACATTCCCAACTGGAGTATGAATACTCAAAATGAAACAACGGGATGGGGTTTTGTGTATATATCCACCAATTGAGCATGAGTAGGAATTGGAAGAAGGTGAATGTCCAAGTTTTAGTTTCTCTCTAAGGACGTAGCAGTCTAACTCAATATGTTTGGAATGTTCATGGAAAATTGAGTTAGCTGCAATATGCAAAGTCGACTAGTGATCACAGTACACACTTGCAGGTTGAGGATAAGGAAAGGCTAAGTCTTGAAGAAGATACTTAAGCCACTGAACTTTATAAGAGGTGGCAAGAAAAGCCCTATATTCTGCTTCTGAGGAGGACCTAGATACGTACTTTGATTTTTTGATTTCCAACAAATGAGAGATTAAACGATAAACGACATACCCTATTACTGAGGTCCTAATATCAATGCTCCTTACCTAATCTGAGTCACTAAAAGCCTTTAGATGCAAAGAAGAGGAAGATGGAAAAAGTAATCTCATGCTAGGAGCTTGTTTGATGTATCTTAGAATCCTATGCAATGCTTCTTGATGAATGCTAGTGTGGGCAAAAATAAATTGGCTTAACTGATTGACTGCAAAAGTCGAGTCAGGTTTGGTGGTTACAAAATAAAGGAGTTTCCCAATAAACCTTTGATAATAAGGATGTCATCTAAAGGTTCCCCAATAATATAGCTAATCTTAGCATTGGAATCCATAAGGGTGGAGCAAGGTTTGGATACTAGAAAACCTGTATCAGATAGCAATTCAAGTGCATATTTCCTTTGGCTAATGAACAAACCCCTTTTGGATCTTGCAATCTATAATCCAGAAAGAACTTAAGTGGGCCAAGGTTTTTTTATTTTAAAAAGAGTATCAAGTAGAGTTTTAACTGCTTGAATTTTAGTCAAATCATTCCTAGCTAGGATCACATCTTCAATATAAACTAGGAGAGCTATGAAAGATAGGTTTGTGAAGCACAAAAAGAGAGTAATCAAATTATGACTGAACATATCCATTTTCCAAGAGGACTTAGGACAATTCGAAAAACCATTTCCTACTAGCTTGCTTGAGCCTATATAAACTCTTTTGTAGTCTGCATATAATATTAGGAGGAGTCTTTAAACCAAGGGGAGGAGTCATATAGACTTCCTCAGTTAAGTCCCATGTAAAAATGCATTGTTTACATCAAGTTGATGTAAATGCCAATTCTTAATAAAGGCTTTGGTTAGTAAAAGCCTAATAGCGGTCTTTTGGGCAGCAAGAGAAAAGGTATCTAAGCAGTTAATGCCTTCAATTTGTGTGTAGCCTTTGGCTAATAGTATGACTTTGTGCCTTTCTATACTGCCATTAGATTTATTTTTCACCTTGATTTGCACCTTATGGTGGTTTTGTTTGGTGATAAAGGGACAAACATCCAAGCTTTAGTTTGCTGAAAAGTTGACAATTCAACATTCATAGCATCCTGCCATACTTTATGTTTAGCTGCTTTCTTAAACGTTTTGGGTTCAAAAGTGGTTGTAACGTTGGAAATGAAATGAGAATAAGTAGGGGATAGGTTGTGACAAGAAAGAACTGAGAAAAGGGGGTGAGTTATATGAGAAGGTTGGGAAGAGTCTGTGAGATTATAATGATAGTCTTGAAGGTACTGTGGTGCGCTTCTATTTCTCTAAGGTTGAGATGGTAACTAAGAAGTGGTATTTGGTTGTTGTGATATAGATATAGGAGTTGTAGGTAATGGGATAAGGCCTGCAAGGGAAGAAAAATTTATTGAATCATAAGGAAAAAGTTCTGGTGAAGGTGAAAAAGAAGCAGATTTTGTTATTTAAAGTTAAGGAAGGTTTGAAAGATGCAGGTTAGGAGAATGGGAAATGGTTTTTATAAAAAACAACATTTCTAGAAAGAAAAACCTCCATAGAAATAACGTCCAACAAGTGATATCCTTTGGTGCTTGACCTATATCCTAGAAAAATGGCTTTTTTGGCTCTAGGATCCAGCTTGTGTCTATGAGAGAGAGGATTGGAGGCATAAGAAAGGAAACTAAATACTTTAAAATCATGATAATTAGGGAGTTTGTGATATAATTTTTCATAAGGAGAATGGTTTTGTAGAAAAGGTGTAAGGATTTTGTATATTAAGAAAGCAGCATGGGAGACTGCATAGTACAAAAAATTCTAAGGTAAATTACTTTGAAAAATTAAAGCTCTAGTCACATTCAATGTATGTTGTTGTTTTCTTTCAATAATAGCATTTTGCCAGTGTCTCTCAACATAAGAAGTTTGATACAGGATGCCTTTGGTTTGAAAAAAATTACGCATTTAAAATTCTAGCCCATTGTCCATTCTAATTTGTTTAACTTTGACAGTAAATTGAGTTTCAACCATGGAACCAAAAGATGGAACTAATAATCTGACCTTTGACTTTGATTTCATAAGAAAGATCCAAAGGAATCTAGTATGATAATCAACAACTGTTAAAAAGTACTTATGAACATTCATTGAAGGGACTGACAGAGGTCCCCATATTTCCATATGCACCAAATCAAAAATAGCAGGAGCTATAGAGTCACTATTAAGAAAAGGTAATATTTTCTATTTAGCCAAATGACAACAACCATAGGGTATCTCATGTTCATTAAATTTCACATCAGGAAAGAATTTACTTATTTACAATAGTCTTGTATTTGATGAATTTCCATCCTATAGTGCTAGATAGCACTCAGAGGAAATAAAGCAATAGTTGGTGTAGAAGATGCACAAGCACTAAAAGCTATTATTGAATTCACCATGTGAGTTATTGTTGTTGGTGATGCCAAAACATATAACCCCAATTGCACCTTAACTATACCAATCTTCTTCAAGGTAAGCTGATCCTGAATAAAGCAAGAAGTCCCCTCAAAATGTAAGACACATGCTAGCTTATGTATGAGTTTTGTCACAAAGATCAGATTGAATTTGAAACTTGGAATATAGAGGACATCAAAGAGTTGAAAATCAGCTATGAACATTATTATGCCTAAGTAATGTGCCATGACGTGATTTCCATCTAGTAACTTCATAAAAATAGGCTTGATACGCTTATATATAGTAAACATCGAGAGAGAGAATGTTATATGGTCAGTTGCTCCAGTGTGTAAGAGCCAAATTTGAGAAAATGAATTAGTAAGAAGAGCTGAGTACTTGCAACTTTGCTTAATTCATTTGAAGAGGGAGACATGATCTCTTTTGCAGTGGCAATGACAACATTATGAAAATCAATAGGTGCACTTGTATTAATTGTGTGATTGAGTGGCTTAGATTGCTTTTGTATGAGAGAAAGAAATTTGAGATGCTATTTTTATGTAAATGACAATATTGAGGCATATCTACTTGCAATTGGTGCTTGAAAAGAGTCAACACTACACATGTTTACAGCAAGTTGTGTTGATTGATTTCTAAAAGAAAAGCCTGAAGGATATCCATTTTGAAGCAGATATCTACAATATGCCTTGGTTTCCCACAAAAAGGTGAAAAATTTGATGTTATTGTTCATGTGATTTCGTGGTACAAAAGCTCCAACAGAATTGATATTATTCAATTTGGAATTGCAACTCTAATTCCCTCTAGTTACACCTCCATTTGTAGAACTTGAGTTCTTGACTTTAGAAAATACATTTTGGTTGTAACCAGATCTACAATCGCTATTAGAAGATCTTTTTAATGAGACCTTAGATTTAGTGTAAACTGAATATTGCAATTGTCCTTATTGTTTTATGACAAAAAAGAATACCTTATTAACAGGAGGCAAAGGATCTAAAAACATTATTTGTGACTTGACATGTGCACATTGATCATTCAAACCCTTCAAGAACCTAATTACATAATCATTTTCAATATATTATCTGAAAATTTCAACTACACCATAAGAATAAGGTGTAGAACAAGTATAGTTAGATATAGGCCTGAAATTAAGAAATTCATCCCATGATATCTTCAGTTGATTAAAATATTTAGTAACAAATAACTCTTCTTATTTAAAATTGGAAATCTCTTTTTACAAGTTAGGGATTCAAAGCACATCATCTTGGGAAATTCTATCTTATAGATCCTTCCAAACATCAAAAGCATTATCAACCCAAAGGATGCTTTATGCAATGGAAGGAGAGAGCGACCTTGTCATATAAGAAAGAACCATCGTATTACACCTCTCCTAAGTGGAGAACATAAAATCTATTGGAGGAGGCTGAGCTAGAGATCCACCAATAAAAATAATTTTGTTCTTGAAAATCAAAGTTGTCTTCATAGCTTGGGCCTAAGAATGATAGTTTGAGCTAGAAAGTAGAGGTGAAACCAAAACTAAAGTAGGATTTTTGTTTGGATAGAGAAAGTATGGGTTGGAAGGGTTCTGTAAATGTTCAACCGCAACTTTTGCTTGAGTAGAAAAAAAAAAAAAGGAGAAGCAATAATGGAGAACCAAAAACTAATGGTAGAAGAAAATATCAGTTTCAATATGAAGAAGAAGAAGAAGAAGAATTCAGAGTGATGAGATGATTACTCTGATACCATAACAGAAAATATCTAGAAACCAATAGAATGGAAAAAATCTGAAAGTATTCTCATTGATCTGAAAAACATTGTATACAAGAATATATTAAGCTAAGCTGGCTACTTTTTAGTAACTGCCTTTAAAATGACAAGTTGTTTAACATCTATGATTGCATACTAACAATATTGTTAGCTAAGATTTAACTTGTAACTAACTCAGCTAATTGACTTCTTCTAGAATAAATACCACAAACGCACTGTTTCATTTACTTGTGTCTTTAGTAATTGTGATTCCCTTTTGCCCACACCCACATGGCATACGTAAAATCTCCCTGTGGCGCCATGCCCTTTGATTCAAAGGTTCAAAATATTTAATAATCAATTAATGATCCCTATTCGAATACCAGTGACCAACCTCTAACCTTAAGTGGTTTGGAATGCATATTTGGTTATAAATGGATCAAATAAGCAGTAAAAACAAGATTGACAACAATGATCGGTGTATATGTTCATATTTCAAAATGAATATCAAAGCCGCGAGCTTAAATCTTGTTTAACCATTTAAATTCTTAACATTTAATTATTGTTCTTTACTTTACAAACACTTTATTATTTTATCCTTTAATTTTATGCCTTTTAATTTAATGTTTTATATTTATTATTGCACTAACTCCTTTATTCACTAATCCTGTGTTATGAACATGCATCATGTTTACATTATGTGAATGAATGAATGAATAATGGTGGATGGGATGTATGATCTTTAATTTTGTGAATAATGAGCATTTTGTGTTTATGTTACTGCGTGGATGTTTACTTTTGTTTTGCTTTAGTATTGTATTACTGCAAAATGTAAAGAGATCTTAATGGATCTCAATTAGTGCTTGTATGTAATATTAACGGGGAATCGAGAAATTTCAGAGGCAATGAGTAGATATAGGTATGTGATGTATTTTGATGTATTCGTTTCTCATCCCATTTCTTTGTGGATGTTTTATTTTATACTTTTATGCTTGAGATTATTTTCATGATTGTCATTTCTTCAAAATTACATTAAAATCATTTTTGCATCTCAATTTTAGTTAATTGCATTATTATTAATTGTGAATCTTTGGACAATGAGGAGGTATGTTTAACCGGACGATAGGGGTGCCTAACATCTTTCCCTATCGTACCTAATTTCCAATCCCGTTTCTATTTTAAAATCGAGTTAGTCAATTCTAAATAATCAACTAATTGGAGAATTTTCACTAATAAGAGTGGCGACTCCAAAAATAAGACTCTTACCAAAGTAAGAGAACCATTTTTCGGGGACTAACAAATAGGTTAAATAAAGAAAACTAATTTATTAGATGAAATCAACCAAGCCCATTCGACTCGATTATTTTCAAGTTTCATTTTGGGAAAAATTTACCTATCCTCAGCCTGGCAACTCTGTTGGGAATCGAACCTAAAATCTCTGGTTTTTGATTTTGAGTTTGAATAAAAGAGTTGACTCCAAAAGTTGTCCACTTATTCACAATCTTTAATATTGCTATTAATGATAAACTCTAAAGGTGATATTCAGGTTTAAGGTCCTTTCACTCTATTCGACTATTTGGATTCGCTACTAATATATACCACACATAAGTCAAGCACCATTTGGTATATAAAAAGAATTGACACAATCTATTATTACTTTTCATTTAGACCTAAAGCAAAAGAGAGGAAACAACCAACTCTTGGTTAGGAAACTCGAGACTTAATAAACTCGACCTAAGCTCATATAGTTGACCCTAGTTCCTTCCTTTGGGAATGCCTTAATAAATTATGAATGTTGCATCTATACAATAAATGCAAGAGGTGATGGGCCAAAACCCTATGATGGTTTATGGGCCAAAACCCTATGATGGTTTATGGGCCCCAACATATATGTCCTAGGATTAAGAAGAGACCTTTGACCTGGAATCCTGTATGAGAGATATAAGGGTGGAGATCTTGCATTTTCGAACTCCCTTCCCCTCTTGTTTGTATATAATTGCTATAATTGTGTTGTGCTTTATTTATGCATCACTTAACTTATTTTCATATAGCCAATTAGGTATATTCTATCCTGGCTTAATCTCGACATTCAAAATGCCAAAGGTCAAAAGACTTAAAAGAAGTGTTGGAAGCAAAATGAGCTAAAAGGGCTCTTTCCAATAGTGACTACAGGGCCAAAGTCTAAGTGTCTATGAGGGAAGCTCCTTTGCTTTCAACTCCAACAAAGGAAGACCAATTAGAAGAGGCTCATCAACTCTTACTCGAAATAAAACAAGCGAAATTGAAGCTATGACTCTCTTCCAGGGTGTGGAGGCGCAATTTAGGCTCATGTGCAATATCGCCAACTACCTTTGTGGAAATTGGGTACTTCACCCTAGAGGACCCGAAGCCATATCAAACCTCTTAGGCATTAAGGTTTAAGAATTGTAAATATCTAGTTAGGGCCTCGAAGGAACAATTAAGGTAAAAAGTCTACTTTTGAAAAAGTAATGAAATGAGTGTATTTTATGCCAAATATTATTGATGCAAAAAAAAAAAAGAAAAAAGAAACAAAAAGAGAAATAAAAAATCTTAAATGTATATAAATAAAGAACCCTGCTTAAGGATTATATTACACTTGAGGCAAAAAGAAAGGGATACAAAAAGAATAAGCAAAGAGGTCATTATACGTATTGGCTACAAAATAGGGCACATTTTGCTCCTAACAATTTTCAAGAGCCTTTTTGAATTTTGGATTTGAGCAGTCGTGATGAAGCCATGATGGAATGTAACATTAATTGAATATTCATGATGTTTTGATTGTGTGATTGCATTTTTGTATGCCATTCCAAATCCATGCATCCACGCATACATGCATCATGTCGTGTTTGTTAACATTTGTCTTATACAGTCAAAATAGTGCCCCAAAGGGATAAAGCTCCATAAGAATTCAGTTGGCTAAGAGTAGAAAATTGCCTAGTTAGAGTTAAAGAACCTTCAACCCCCTTTTGATTTGCCTAATTCAGTACCCACTAGTTCTTTAGGCTGTCTCACTGAGATTGAGTACTTTCTAGTTCAAACAGATTTGTCAGTTTTAGCTTTTACTTCTGTTGATAAAATGACCGGGCTTAACATTCTTGTTGCTGATATAGAAAAGATAGTAAAAAAGATAGTGGCAGCTAGCCTTAAAATGCTCTTACGGATGGATAAGGGTAAAGAGCAATTTGTGATTGAAGACGAGGAGGCTAAGGTTGAGCTTAAAAGAAAGGAGCATGTTGATGACACTTAGCAGAATAAAGGATTTTTATCCAAGAAAGTGCTTGCAAGGAAGTTTGAGCCTGAGCCAGTTGTGTCAAAAAAGTTTGACAATCTGGACAAAAAGCCAGAGAAGTAGCACATCTTCATGAAGTCCAAAGGAATGGATCAGTATGTAAACATCGACGACGATGATGATGAGAAGCTTGAATTAAAGAAAACTACCCCTATAACCTACAAGATGTCGAAAATGGAAAAACATGATGGCAATGATGATCCTAAGACACCTCATACAATACAAGTCAATTATGGAGTTGGTAAGTCTGCCATCAAGGGAAATTTTAAGGATATTTTCGATGTCCTTAACTGGGTCTACCCAAACTTGGTATTATAATCTTGAAAAGAAGGTGAGAAAAGGTTGGTACGAGCTCACCACGGTTTTCCTAAAATAGTATCTTACAACTTTCAAATGAATGTTAATTTGACGGATTTAGAAGGACCTCTACAGAAACAAGATGAGACCTTTACTGACTATATGGCTGGGTGGAGAGCTAAGGTCAGAGGGGACTCTGCCAACTTTTCGTGAGAAATTGTATTACATGACATTGATAGAATTTTCACAAGTATATGAGGTGGGGACCACCATTGAAGACAATATCAAAGAAGACAAAAGGTATAAGAAACATGTAAGAAATTTTAATAAAATCGGGTTCTTAGGGTCAAGTTTGTCTATGAAGACCCCGAGTGTAACGCCCTAACTCCAATCACTAGAGGAATTGTCCGCTTTGGATAAAGTCGGATCCATCCCATACTAGATCGGCAAGACCCGCATGGTTTTGTCCTGCAGGTGAAATGGAAACTTTTCAGGAGGTCACCCATCCTAGGATTTCACCCATCCTAGGATTTCTGTCAAATGAGCACGTTTAACCCTGGAGTTCTTCCAACTCTCCAGCCTTTCCACCAAAAGGCACCTCTGATGATGAGTTACCCCCTTTTCGATATATGATTTGATTCATTCGTGTGTCTTGCATTCCACTACCCTAGCTAGCCTGCCATCCTAGAAGCTTGTCAGGAGCCTCTTGCTCTACCTGCCCTCTTAGGATCGCTTTGCCGGGTCGGGATGTCACACCAAGTGTCAACAAGAACACAACAACTGCTACTGAGAAGGTTTTCTAACTTCGCCACTCCTCTCTCTAAAGTGTTCGAAAAAGTAAAGTCAGTAGGTTTGTTATGACCGCTCACACTAGGACCTCCTCCGTCACCTTTGTCCAAGAATTTTGATCATAGTGCATACTACCACTTCCACTAAAGCAAAGGTCACACCACTGACCATTGCCTTCGATTGAGGTATGAGATCTAGAATTTAATTGATGATGGCAAGGTAACCAACCTAGAAAAGTTAAGGCCAAGCACGAGGACTAATCCACTTCCTAACTTTTACAACATTTTAGCTCCTAAAAATCTTTATATGGTTGAGCCTAAAAGGACTCCTGAGGAGGTGATGGCTGAATTCGAGGAGGAGAAAAGAGAGAGAGAGAGTTGTTGTTAGAAAAAAATCCATGTAATGGTCTTGCATGTGTGAGATAGTGATGAAGAGTGGATGAACCAAAGTGAGGAATTTTGGGTAGAAAGGGAAGATGACAAATTTGTGAATCTCATTGCTCTGGATGTGTGTAGTAGTGAGGAATAAGAAGAAGCAAGAGCTATGAGCCATATGACCCGCAGCGGTCGGATATTTCAACTGGATATTATCAAGCTTAAAGAGGAAAATGAGAAGGCAAGCTCATTGGGTGTGCCTAAGAAAATGGCTGAAGATGAAGCTTTGATAAAACAACTGAAAGGAACCCATCCAAATGTAAGCATGTAGGACCTGGTCGTCTCTTCAAAGAAAAAAGCTTTGCTGAAACCAATGTCTGATATTCTAATTTCATCATCTATATCAACAACCGATTTTGTGGGGTTAGTCCAGTATAATCCCCTTATGTTCACATTTTTCTTATGATGAGCTTCCTCCCAAAAGAAGGAATCACACCAAAGCAAGGAATCACACCAAAGCTCTGTTTATAAAAGCTGAAGTTAGAGGAAGGTGATGATGAAATAGTCCTAAATGTGTATCCATTGAAACTTCTTTCCAAGTTCAAGATGGAACTGTACGATCTAGAACCTTCTAATGTTATTATTAGAGCTTATAATAACTCCAAGTTACAGGTGGAGGGCATTTTTAAAATAGTAGTTAAGGTGGGGATGATCAAAAGGAGACGAAGTTCATTATTATTGATAGGCCAAACCATAAAAAAAAACCCCAAACTTTGCGGATTGTTTTAATTGTACGTCAAATGCAACTTTCTTTTCCTAATACCCTGAATTTAAAAACAAGTTATAATTATACCCTAATTCGAAATTGAACCATTTTATTCAATTTTCGTGGGACCCACACTCTATCTCATGGTTAGCTTAACTTAAGCAATTAGTTAAATTAAAACACGTCATTTTGTTTTTATTAAAAGAACCTAATCCTCTTCCCTAATCAACTCTCTCCTTTGTCGTTGAAATAAATTTCCAAATTGTAGTATACGATTGTCGTCTATACATTCTTTACTTCAGTTTGTTTTCGATTTCATGTGATTATCCTGCTTATTGCATGCCCTCTAGGATTGTGCTGCTACCAAAATGACAAGTGTCAGGGAGGAGAAAGATTGGTAAGTATCTACCTTCTGCAAGTTTCACATTTATTGCTCTTCAATGACTTTTATAATCTGTCTGCTTTGCTCTTTGCCGGATTATATGGTTGTTATTCTTTTGAACATAAAGCAATGAATTTAGGAATATAATATTTCTAATGTTTTGGATTTTGCAAATAAACTATTATGCATAGGATATTGATAGTGGGTAATAGTTTAATTATAAAATAGAATCCCTTAAATGTCAATAGAATAATTTTTATATGGGATAATAACTTCATAGCCACTATAACTTAATCTTTATTTTTTTAATTGTTTTAATATGGAATCTTTGTTTGTACGTGAATGTATGAATTGAATTAGAATAATATTGTTTTATCCCTTTTTGTTTTAAACCAAGGCTATAAAGGATGAATATTTTTTAGAATTCTTGCTTTAAACAGTAATAATAGAACACTGTTGTTGGTTTTGCTTTACTAACCATCCAACTTTCCAAAGTGAAAATAGTTTAACACGGTATAATATAATAAATTATTAGATAATTATTAGTTTGATTTCAATATAATATACAGAGCTTTATGATAATATGTAACTTTTATTGTCTATGGCAATTCTTATGAATGAATTTTTTTTTCTTGGTAAATTAGTTAATAACCTAATCTCATGTACTAGGGATTATTTTTTACCAAGTACAATCATTATTCTTTTCTTTTTCTTTTTTTAATATATGTTATTCTATATTTTAAGTTGGAAGCAAAATAGATTTGCTAAAATAAAAGCAATTGGCAATTAGGTGAAGATTTTGAACTTTAATCATTTTTTATAGATATATTTATGCCATTTGATTAATCCAAGTCTTAGGGAATGAACAGACCATGCATCCACATACATTTATACTACTTGAGGAAGATAGGAATCAACTAAGATTACTCTTTTGTTTACTCCAACTATTTGTTTTTGTACCGTAGTGGTAACTATATAATTTTGAATCTTATGTGGGTTCCCTATAGAGGGTGGTGTATATCCTACATTTGTGGAAAAGGAAGATTTGGTTGTATATGAAGACTCATCAGACAATGAGGATGGTGAGATAAATACTACATCTAATCAAGACTCAATAGATGAAGACTCAGCAGATAATAAGCATGGAGCAACTAGTTGTGTTATTGTAGGCATTGACTATGCATATGTAGACGTTGAGGATGATAACGATGCTGATTCAATAGTTGAAGATGATAAGGATGATGAGGAGTGTGTAAAGGCTGGAGAGAACAAGTAGAAGTTGAAGAACACTGTTGTTGACAATGGGGAGGGATTAGGCTTAGATGAAGCCTTTGAAATTGTATTGAGGAATTCAGATATACAAAGTAACTATGAGCAATCAAATGCTGAATTCTGAAGTGCATGTAATAGTGAAGAAGGAGATATGCAGATTAAGAAGAAAAAGAAGAAGACAAGATATGTATATGATCTTGCATGTGGCCATAAAAAGTTGAAATTTTCCATAGGGATGGTATTTGCAACAAAGAAAGAAGTACTACTTGCTGTGAAGAAGTTTGCTTTGCACAATAGATTTAATGTGAAATGGAAGAAAAGTGAGAAGACTAAAGTTTATTGCAGATGTCAGGTCTCTTGTGCATGGAGACTATATGCTAGTTTTAGAGGTCAAGATAAGTCATGGTTGATTAGGACCTACCAAGAGGAATATAGTTGTTTTAGGTCACTTACAAATAGACAAGCCAACTCAGACTTTATTGCAATGGAATTCTTAGGACAAATAAGGAAAGATCCTAGCTACAGTGTTGATAAAATGATCAAAGACATGAATGATAAGTATGCAGTTACAGTGAACAAGCAAATCTATTATAGGGCAAAGGCAAAAGCAATGGCTAAACTCATAAGATCTTTAGAAAACCACTACAACAAACTCTGATCCTACATTATAGAGTTGAGGAGAGTTGATAGGGAAGGGACCACCTTGCTTAAGTGTGATGGGAGTGACATAAGAGCGCCAAATGTGTTTCAGAGATTGTATATAGGATTTTCGTCTTTGAGGAAGGGATATAAGGAGGGTTGTAGACCATGTTTATTTCTGGATGGGTGTTTCCTAAAAACCATGTTGGTGGTCAGCTTCTAAGTGCAGTGGCCAAGGATGCGAATAATCAAATGTTCCTGATTGCTTAGGCAGTTGTGGAAAGGGAGAACTAGAGTAGTTGGGAATGGTTTCTAAAATTGCTCTTTGAAGACCTAGGTGTAACCATAGGACTTGGACTTACCATAGTGAGTGACCAACAAAAGGTTAGTCACAATTTTGATTTTATTTTCTTTGCATTGGTTGTATGGGTTGTTACTTATACAATTGGTGTGATTTGTATTTTTTTCCTTTGTAGGGTTTAGAGAATGTGATTAGAGATTTGGCCCCAATGTTGAGCACAAAATTTGTGCAATGCACATTCATGCAAACAGGAAGAAGAAGCATGGAGGAGAAGGCTTTAAGAAAGCATATTGGCCATGTGTGTATTCAACGTATGAAGCAGAATTCAATAAGAAATTTAAGGAGCTTTTAGAGCTATCTGCTGAAGCAGCTACTAACTTCTTAAAGAGGGACATGACAGGGTTTTGTAGAGCATTTTTGCATACCACTGCAAAAACATATGATGTAACAAGTAACATTGCTAACACGTTCAACAGTTACATTACAATGGTCAGGACAAAGCCACTGATCATAATGTTAAAAAGTATTAGGACTACATTAATGGGAAGGAACTAATTCAATAAACAAGAGGTTCTAAAATGGAAAGATGGTGTGGGGCCTAGAATAAGGAAAAGGATTGAAGCAAACAAACTTGAAACCTCATCTTGTGTGTCGCAACCTTCGCATGGGAACAAGTTCCACGTTATAGTTGGTGAAAAGGCCTTTGTGGTATCTCTACAGGAGAAGTAGTGCTCATGTAAAGCATGGCAGCTTCCTAGTGCACCATGTAATCATGCCATTTCATGTGTACATTACATGAGGCATGATTTGTTAACCGTATTTGGATGAGTATTTATACAAAGAGGCTTACATGAAGGCGTACGAATATGGCCTCACACCCTTGAATGGTGAAGATATGTGGGCTACAGTTGATGAGCCTCCAATCTTACCACCAGAACTTAAGGAAAAACTAGGAAGATTGAAAACTTCAAGGATTAGAGCGGATGACGAGGAACTAAAAAAATCTAGTACTGGTAAGATGAGCAAAAAGGGTGTGCAAATGAAGTGCCAGCACTGTTTAGAATATAGCCACAAGAAAATAGGATGTTTAAAGTCAGAATAGCCCCTGCAGCAAAAGAGTTAAAACATGCAAGTTTTATACATTTCAATGTAACTTTAATGTTTAGTTTATAATGAGTTTATGTTAAGTTTATATTGGGTTTATGCTTTATTGTATAAATATACTTTTGAACTTGCTTTCAGGGGAACATTGGCAGGCCAGAGAAGAATACGTTGCTTCCACAGTCAACTGAAAAGATTCTAAGAAAAGACTTACAGTAGGTTGTGATAAGATTTTACGTTAAATTGGATGTATAGTTTTATACTTAACAGTTGTGAGTGAATTTAATAATCTTATTTAATTAATGCAGGTCAAAATGGTTCTTACCTTACATTGCTTTATGATTGTCGATTTATTATTTTTTATTGAACAGATCCCTGGAAGTATAGATGTGCAGTATGTTAGTGGTAGAACTGTAACTCAGGTAAATACTAAACATAAATTAAAGGCTTCTAGGAAGAGGAATAACACACCAACTACTCTTGAATCACAAACTTAGCAGTATATAGAAATTACTTCAAGTCAACTCAGCCAACCTCCTTTTGCAAGCCAAGACTAATAATCACGACAATTGCTTTTTAAGCCAGTGACACTTTCTGAAAATTTTAGGACTTTTTGTTTTGTTGTATTAGTTAGGATGAATTATGGAATTTTAGATGGAAATTTTAGAAAGATTTTTGGACAGATAGGTTAATTGTAGCTTTTTACTTCAAGGGATACAAAAATCAATTGTATAGTTGATTGTTTAATAAAAGATATGATATATAGTTCATATAACAGCTGATATTAGAATTCTGCTCATTTGGATGTATACAAGAAATATTGTAATGACAAAACATTTCATTTTGAAAATATTATTTTTGGCAATATATATTACTTTTCACATTTTACTAGAGTTATACTTTTATTTACTATATATATATATATATATATATATATATATATATAGTACCAACATTTTGCTTTTTCAAGATTGATTCTGAATGTGATATGTCAGCTTTAACAACAAATTCAGTAATTGAAAATGAGTTCCATTACAACTAGATAATAGCTCCAACTCAAACTAAATCTATTAAACTAAATCAAGGCAAATAAATAGGTTTCACAATCCTAGAACTCAAATTATACATCTATATTGGTAGAAGCATCACTAAACATGTGTAGATAACAAATTTCTTTTATTGCCATTTGCAACTCCAATTTCTGCATCTTTGGCCCTGAACAAATCAAGCAAGCAACTAATTGGTTTATGAAGCTTTAACCTCTCTAATAGTAAATGGTCATCCCTTTGAAGGTGCTTAGATATAAACTTCACTAAATCAAGAAAGTAAGCAACTAGGTAAATCTGCTATATCAAAGTAACAACACATTATTTTAAGTGACAAATTATATGCTTAAAATAAATCAGTTCAAATCTCAACAACTGATAAAGAGGTATTAATTAATAGAGATTATGTTAAAATGTTATTAACAATCTGCATTGTAGCCATTTATGTATTTAAATTGACAAACCGTTGCTAACATTTGCAGGATCTAGCATTCAACATTTGTTAATTACAAGCATAACAAACATGTTAAGAAATGGGATTAGGAATAACAGTGTTTAAAATTACTAGAATTTTTAAAAAGTAAAGATTCTAAATTCACAAGATTTAGTTTTTTTCTTTTTCTTTTCATTTTTTAATAAACATATTCATGCTTATAAATTATCTCTAACTCAAATTCCAGTCCTATGGTAAAAAAAAGGTCCAAGAACATATATGCTAGAAACCTCAAAATTGAATCAATCTAGCAATTCAGTTGCATTTCAAAAAAATCCATTAGTAAAAAACTATTGTCTATAACAAATTCGACAGTATTTTAAGTAAAAGAGTAGTTATTCAAGAAACTCACTAGTAACACTTGATCTCTGCAGGCATCTTCTGCTGCAATCAAAACTATTAACATTCTCATTCTCATTCTTATTCTATGATCTTTGTCTTATCAATATATCAATTCATTAGCTGCAGCAGCAAAAAATCCCAACGTATAAGTTAGTATTCTCACTAACTCGTTTAAATTATTCTTCTTCCACATCCTTATACTGCAAAATAGTTAATTAACGACACATTAGGGGTTTAGATTTCAAAGTTAAAAACCAAACGAAGAAATTATTAACATAATAGTATCATATATAGAAGTGAAGGAAAATAAAAATTTACATTAAGAAGGTCATTAAGATTGCACGAATCTTATGATTTCCGACATCTTACTGAAAATAAAAGAAAAACAGCTGATAGTGGAGATTACATAAATAATTAGCATTCGACAGTCATTTTGAGCAACCAATCGATTGAATTTTTCTATCTTTTGATGTGTATTATTATTTGGAGATTAGATGTAGAAATGTGAAAAACAAATTAAGAGAACTTACCAAAATTTTTCATATATTTGGTTTTACCAATTGCATCAGGGAAATTCGAAAAAAAAAAATCCTTCGCCAAATTTAGAGGAAGGACCCAAAAAATATTATATTAATGGAAAAGTGAAAGAAGTGATTGAGATGGAAAAGGAAGATATTTTACCTTTGGCTCAACAACACGAGATAAACATAGGAAGAGAAGGAGGTAGAGCAGAGAGAGAGAGAAGTAAATGAAGACGACAACGGTTATGATTTGGAGATTCATTTTTTTTAATAAAAACAAAATTGCGTGTTTTAATTTAACTAATTTCTTGGGTTAAGCTAACCACGAGAGAGAGTGTAGGTCCTACAAAAATTGAATAAAATATGTTCAATTTCAAATTAGGGTATAATTATAACTACTTTTAAATTTAGGGTATTAAGAGAAGAAAGTTGCATTTAGGATACAATTAAAATGATCCGCAAAATTTGGGAATTTTTTATTGTTTGGCCATTATTGATATCCCTCCAACTTTTGCCTTATTGTTAGGACTCCCATGCTACCATTCACTAGGAGGTGTATCATCAACGCTACACCAAAAGGCCAAATTTCCTTTTAACGATGAAGTCATCACCATTCCTGCTGCCTGTGAAAGGAGTGTAGCCATGCTAAATGTGATAAGCCAATTATCCCCCCATGGACTAGTTTCCAGATTGTTGTGCTAAGCACCAAAACGAGGCCTATTGCCTCCAACATAATGAAGAAGACGAATTACGAAGAAGGGAAAGGGCTTAGAAAAAACCAACAAGCCATCATAGAGCTACACAAAATTCACACACAAAGAAACCGCCTAGGATTGGGGTATAAATTTGGAAGCACACCACAAAAGACATATGGCTAGTTGGACATGATGAACATTTTGTCCATTCGAGTGAACATTCCTCTCCATGTCCACGGATAGAGCCATTTGAGCATAAGGAGAAGACATAACTAGGTCTAGAAATCTTTATAGATGTAATTGATGTCTTGGCGGTTGAGCCCAAAGCATTAGAATCTAAGTCTAAGGAAGGGGAAAAAAGAAGAAAAGAAAAAACTAAAGAAAGAGTGGGTTGAGGGGCCACAAGCGGCCAAGGACGAAGAGAAGAAAGAAGAAGAAGAGGAACAAGTTGACGAAGAGAAAAAAGAAGAGGATAATAAAGAGAACGCGAATGCTAACAAAGAAGAAGAGGACCTTGCATAGCAAGTTCTAAAAGCGACCGGGGCCTGTATCAGGGAGAGCTTTAAAGAAGCTAAATCCTTTTCTCATTTTATTATTTCTATTAAGGACAAGTCTGATTGTAATGAACTATCCATGCTTTTTAATGACATGAACTTATTTTTTCTTACTTGTTTAATGTCTTTCCTGATAGTTCTATTCATCGAATAGATAAGCATATGGGCATATTTAACATCAACTCATCATGCATGCTTGAATTTAACATTAGCAAAAAAGAGAATCCATGAATTTTATTAATTGGGTCAAACCTAATATGAGAGTTAAATACAAAATTTCAAAGTCTATACATGGACAAAAAGGAGGCCTTTGCATGGAGTTATAATGATATGCTAAGAATAGACAAATCTATAGCTGAGCACACAATTCCTATGTATCTTGGAGTCAAAGCCTGTGAAATAGAAGAGAAGAAGGTTAAGACCAAAATGGGCCAAGAAGATTAAAGAGGAAATAACCAAGGAGATAGACATAGGATTTCTAGAAGGCGTTTACTATTGAGAATGGTTAGCGAAAATAGTCTCAGTTCCTAAAAGATGGAAGGGTCACAATGTGTGTGGACTACAGGGATCTAAACAATGCATCACCAAAGGATGATTTTCCTCTACCTCATATTGATATCCTGATTGATGGCATGATAATGATGGGATACTACTCCATTATGGATGGATTTGTGGGGTATTAGCAAATTCTCATTGCATTGTTGGAAAAGGTGAAGATAGCATTTATGACGGAGCTTGGTTCATTTTGCTATCGAGTGATGTCGTTTGGCTTAAAAAACGTTGGGGCTTCTTATCAAAGGATGACAACTTCATTATTTCATGACATGATCCATAAGGAGTTGGAAATGTATGTTGATGATGTGCTTATCATGAGTAAGATACTAGAAGAGCACCCAATAGCCCTGGAGAAGTTTTGGAAAAAGTGATCAAGCATAAGCTATGGCTAAACCCGAAGAAGTGTGTGCTCGAGGTAACATCTAGGAAAGTGTTAAGGCTCATAATAGGATCAAAAGGAATAAAGATCGATCCAAATAAAATTAAGGCAATCCAAACGATGGAGCCACCAAAGACAGAAAAAAAATAAGTGAGAAGCTTTCTAGGAAAGATTTAGTATATTAGTAGGTTCACATCAAAGTTATTTATAGGATATGATCCAATCTTCAAGCTATTAAGGAACGATCAGTAGGAAAGAGGAACGATCATTGCTAGATAGCTTTTAATAAAATCAAGGAATATTTGTGAAGTCCCCTAGTTTTGTGCCCACCAAAGCTAAGGAAACCCTTAAATCTATATTTAACAGTGGAAGATGTTGGAATTAGAGTCATGTTAGCACAAGCTGATGAAGCCGATGTTGTGAAGGCAGTATACTACTTAAGCAAAAAGCTTCTTCCAAATGAACAGACATATAACTTGATTGAAAGAACATGCTTAGTAATGATATGGGCAACCAGAAAGCTTTAACACTACTTTCAGTCTTATATGGTAATAGTAGTATCAAGGATGGATCCCGTCAGACATTTGTATGGAATACCAGCACTAGTGGGGAAGCTAGCAAGATGGCTAATCCTATAACTAGAATTTGATATTGAGTATGCCGTGAAGAAAACCGTCGAACGACTAGCAGTTGTAGAATATTTAGTCGCACATCTAGTGGAAGACAATGAATAGTGGGAGATTGATTTTCCTGATGAATATTTTAACTTAATAGAAAAGAAAGGATGGAAGATCTACTTTAATGGTTCAACTTATATCAAGGGAGCTGGAGTAGGCATTTTGCTAGAATCTCCATAAAGAGAAGTTATCCCGATGTTAAAGAGATTGTAGTTTAAAGTTATGAATAATATGCCAAAATATGAAGCCTGCATATTTGAGCTACAAGCTCTGATTGCAGTTAAAACCCGAAGAATTTAAGGTTATTGGTGATAAGAAACTAGTTATCGAGCACGGTAATGGCAATTGGGAAGTTAAGGAAGATAGGTTGAAACTCTATATTGACTACATGCACATTATTATTTAGAACTTCAAAAGGTTGACCTTCACACACACAAGTAGAGTAAACAGCCGAGTATCAAATGCTTTGGCTAATTTAGCATCAGCTTGGGAGGAGATTTCAGTTATTCCTAAGAAGCCATTTATGATGTCTTCAGGAAGCATCCCGTATAATGAAGGAGAATGTATTATGGATATCAAGGAAGAAGTTGCAATCTTAGATGGTTAGTTGTAGAAAAGAATGTCAGATAGGGTATTTTTAAGATGTGTATCAATGAAAGAAGTTGAAGGGATTACGAAACAGATCCATGCAGGGGTTTACCGTACATACATTAAAGGAAAAGTGCTAGCTAAGAAAATTCTTAAATAGGGATTCTTCTGGTTGACAATGAAAAACGATTGTATTTCTTTTATGAAAAGGTGCTTCGACTGCTAAATTTATAGAGACCTGAGTCACATTCCACCTTCAGAATTACATCATTCTATTTTGCTATAGCCATTTACATCTTGGAGAATATATGCCATTGGCAAATTTTCACCACCCACTTCTAATGGGCACGAATTCATAATAGTTGTAGTGGAATATTTCTCAAGATGGGTTCAAATAGAATCTTTCAAAAATATCAGTGCCAAGCAGATGCCCAAATTCATTGAAAAGAATCTGATATATAGATATGGAATCCCTTATCATATAGTGACAAATAATGGAGTACAGTTCCAAACAGAAGTGAAAACACTATTAGAGAAGTATGGAATTGAGCATCATAAATCTTCATCCTAACGACCATAAGCTAATGGGGCAATGGAAGTTGCAAACAAAAAGATCAAGAAGATATTGAGGAAAATTTAAAAAAAATCATCGTGATTAGGCAAGCAAACTATAATATGCTTTGTGGGGCTATAGAACCACAATCAAATCCACAAATGGGGCAACTCCTTATTCTCTAGCTTATGGAATGAAAGTTGTACTACCAACGGAAGTAGAAGTGCAGTCCTTCCACATAATGATGGAATCCAAGATTTCAGAATGTCAATTGGCAAAAAATCACTGTCAAGAATTAGCACTCCTAGATGGAAAGAGGTATAATGCCAGATTCATGTATCAGTTGTATAAAAGGAGAATAGCTAAGCATTTCAATAAGAGAGTTCATATGATGCTATTAAGAGTAGGAGATTTGGTTCTGAAATAAATGCGGCCAAACGTTCATAACCCAAGGGGAAAGTTCAAGCCTAATAGGGAAGACATATTTTTTATCAAGAGAATGTTTTCCAAAGGTGCAGTGAAACTATCAGACATGGTAGGCAATGAATTTACTAAACCAATCAATTTGGATTGACTGAAGAAATTCATGTATGACTTGAAACGTTTATGGCAAAGCTGAATTAATAAATTCACCTTTTGTGTTCTTATTAACTTTAAAGCTTATTATGGTATGTTTGTATTAATATGCAAATATTGTGAATTTACTTTCATGAAATAGAATAGCATGAAATATATCAAGCATTTTTTAAGCAAAAAGACATTTCATTCATAATAAGTGATACATTCATATAATTGCACTATCAATAATTGTCTAGTACATTTCATTAGAAGTAAGATAGAAGCATTTACATTTCAAGGCCTAACAGAAATCTAGTAGTTAACAGATCAACTAACTCTGAATCAGCACCGACTCTAGAATAAGCCTGGATCCAAGAGCAGTACAAGTCAGAAGAAGAGGTATCGACCACATTAGAAATGGGTACAATAGTGCGACAATGCTAGGTGGAAATCAAGCGAGAAAGGAATTACTGTGTAATAACCCACCCTCAAACCATGTATAATCAGGGATAGCCTAATGAGGACGATACTGCCTAGCTACTCGATTGAGAAAATAAGCCACTATCATGGTCAAGCCACATAGGGGCACACAAATCATGTAAAAAGAAACTGTAACTCACTCTATGTACCACCAGGGGCAAGTCCGTCTATGCATTCTCAAGGTCAGATCTTGAAACATAGCAGTCCAGTCTTCAACAATCTCACCAGTCAAACAGCGACGACATCAGACATAGACTCGTGGTCAATAATCGAACATCAAATGGTCCATTGGCGGGTCAATCACCTGTAGCTTCTCAAAGTCTCACAACTGCAACTGCATAAAAACAAAATAAACATAATATATATACATATAGGATAGAAAAACAGCTCGTTAAGTTAAAAACCCCCAAAGGGTGGCTTAAGTAAAAGTTAGAGCGCAAAAAAAAAAAAAAGAGAAAAAGAAAAATGTATTTACATGTAGTAGAAGCGGACTCCCCATTGGACCAAGTATTGAGCTAGGGTCTTGAGCATGCTCTCATAGTTAAGTAAATGTCTCGGCAAGAATAAATGGAAAAGGCATGCAACGGTTAGACATTTGCTCAATTATGGGCTCCAGCCTAAGCCTATCATAACTATCAATACCACTGAGTAGCAAGTACTAACCAAGAATGCAGAAACTGACAAGTGAAGGCTTGTACAAGCTAGTACTGTCCATACTCAATGCATGATCTACAAGTAGTTGTAGGGGCACAATATCAGCTTCAAAGTCATAAGACAAAATCTCATAAGCCAAAAAACTAAAAAAAAAAAGTAGAATTAGTGAGGCAGGGTCTATATCCAGCTAAGGCACCATAGGAACTTCTTCTACTATGGGTATTCTCCCAAAAATAATGCTGAATTCTTTAAACAACAAATAGATCTCGAAGTTGTTATGAAAAAATAAGTTGTCCAAAGGATTAAAGTGGTTGATCAACCACAATAGCAATTCAGGTTGAACCCGAATGTTCCAGTAGTAGCTTAGCCCGTTGAGTTTGAATGGTGAAAGTAAATCCAAATCCTCACAGCTAAAATCGTGGAATAATGCTTTGAAAGCAAGTGCTAAGGACCGATCTAAGGAAAATAAAGAAGTGAAGAGTTTGAAGAAGCTTTTCAGTGAAAGATTTGTCTATAATAAGAGAAAAGAGCTTTTGAAGTGTGTAGGTGTATTATGGGCTTTTGTAGCAAGAAATGAGAAGACAATGTGACAGTTGGCTGCCACTGTAGCAATAGTGGCGAACGCCACTAGTTAACGGACAATTAGAAAAAGTATTATTTTGTTGCTTTTCAATTCTCAGACTTGATAGACAATGCAATTATTAACTATAAAGCATAATTAACTAACACCACTCAGACACATGTAAAGAATTGGCTTTTGCCTTCATATAAATGAAAATAATCATTCTTTATAAAATATTCCCCAAACTGGGTCCAGGATACAAGAAGCAAAAAAACAAAAGAAGAAAATAGGAAAGGAAAGCAGGGGCAGCTAAGTCAAGACATGTTGGAAGTCGTCTCCTCCGAATCATCACTGCTAGACTTCAACGATCACTAGCTTGCATCCAACTCTACGACTAGATCACTTGCCAGGCTGAGTCCCTCTACCTTGGCCAACAAGAGGTACTGTGCTAACACTCTACATACATGCATAAGCATTAGTAATTGCATTACACGCATACATGGCATATGCATTGCATGCTTTATTTGTGTTGTTTGTAATTATAGAAACATGTTCATCCGAGAGCCTCAGCATTGCTAGCTTGAGGTGTGTTGCTTCATATAGTTGGCATACCTCATTATAGTCAAAAATCGACACCTGAAAAATAATACGGAGGTTGATAATAAGAAAGCGAAATAATAAAAAAGTAGTTATCAAAATAAAGAGCGAAAATTACTCACATGGATGCAGTCGGGCGGAGACATCTAATATGGACTCATAAGATGTGTCTCCAACATGCCCTATATGATCCAAAATAAAGGAGAAAGAGGCACTTGGTTCGTTCTTTGGCTTATCGACGATGATAGTGGTATTTGGAGCCCTAGAGGTAGAACCTCTCCTCATGCACTTGTCGTGTTGTTGCTGCTACAAGAATAAAGAACAGTGAATCAATAAGTGGAAAAGACACTGGGCAAATCCGAGACAAAATAAAAGCAGATAAAACTCATAAGTATTGGTGCATCACTCTGACATCTATCCAACTCCTCTACCTCTGAAAAAGGATCAAACTCGGTCGAAGGAGGAATTTTGACCAGAAGCTGTGTTCGTACAAAGATGGTGTGAACTCTAGGCATAAAGGCTACTAAGTGGTCTGTGGCAACTGATCCTCTTCGAGCAGCTATATTGTCTTGCTCTAAATGGATCAATTTGGTAGACATCATCTAGTAAGGGATGTCATATGGCACTCTCCTTCGATATAGACCAAGCTCCCATTCATATATCGTCTCCTCGGGGTAGTACATGCCATATAACAAACTTGAAGGAGGAGCCATCAGTGCTGGTACCTGATAGCTGCCTGGATGAAGTTAGTATAGTCAGCTACATCTCCCCATGGGTACCTCTCTTTCTACAAAATCAAAAAAAGAAAGAAAGAAAAAAAATCAAATAAAAAAGAAAAGATCAGAAAAAATAAAAACAAGAAGAAAAGAATATATATATATATATTCTCTCTCCTTCTCTTCTGACTCCTCTACCTCTAGTAGGAACGCAAAGAAAATAGTGAATAGCGAAGAAATTATTATTGAAGACTTTGAAAAAAGAATTGATGATTGGAAAATACCCAAAGTGCAAAAAGAGAGAATATATCGACAACAAGGGTTTAATATCTTCAAAACAGACTACACCATTATAACTGAAGAAAGAGATATTCAAATCCTCAATCCTTTTGAAACCATAAAACTCCTCGCTAAAGAGTCTCTTAACAGGCATAAAGAAAGAAGTATAAGTACATTCATATAGGTGTCGTCCAAGTAGGTATCAAACCCTTAACCAAAGAAGGCTTGAATACCTCCATCCTTTCTGTTTTGAGAGATGCAAGATTTTCAGATTTTGAAGATTCCCTTCTCAATTCTATAGAGTCAAGTTTATGCAATGGTCCAATCTCTTTCGATTGCTATCCAAATCTTACAGTCTCTTTGAGGGATCAAAACATTCTTGATTGTTTGGTTTTACAAATTAAAACTCATAACTACAAAATGCTTCCCGGTTCAATTCCCATTGCATTGATTTTCAGAATTCATTATAAAACCATGAGGACAGCATTCGCATCAAATGCTTTAGTTCACTGCAAAAAAGGAGAAACCTTACTCTTATAGACAGATTTCTCAAAAGCAAACACTACGACCCCAAGATCTATCAAATGGAAAGATATTGATCTCCCAAAGAATGGACCCTATAAGGAATCACCAAGCCCACCATCGAACCAATTCCAAGCCCAAACACCAATCTCAAACAAATTACCCAGTATCCTGACGGGAAGATCAGTTTGTCTTTTGATAGGAGGTCTACAAGCTTAGATGAAACTAATAATATTGACAGGGCCTCCGAATCACCTTCAGTCATTTACACCCCGTACCATGGTCCACAGCCATCCAGACACTCAGTCTCAACTCCTCCAGTATTCTATCCCACATATCTACCTCCGCAACCACATAGACACTCCTTTTCAGAGATTCACTAAAGCCAACCATCAGACATAGCTGAAAGACCCAAAACCAATCTCCAAACGGTGAACTTCCAAAATACCATTCCTAGACTAGTCTATACCATCCCAGTAGAAAGACCTCAATCTTCTCCTCCTTCTCCTACCTTTTCTGTAGTAGCTAACAATATCGATGCTGAACTCAATGTTTTAATAAAAGATTTCGAGATTGATAAAAAATATTTGCACAATGATTTTTATTCATCTTAAAATGCATAAAAAAGAGTTTGGTTTCTCAAAAATTTCCTTGAACAAAGGCATCAAATCCAAGAAAAATATTATGATTTCATGAAGCAGAATCTTGTCGACATATTATTTTTGGAATGCTTTGAAACTTATGCATCTGAGAACATTGAATACCCTTTCAAGTCCATTC
>CANUEP010042928.1:0-38648 GCA_947857235.1 Jatropha podagrica | reverse complement strand
ACCATGCCTTAACTATTGGGTAATTAATCTAGTTAATTAGGTTAATTAAAATTGGAGTCATTTAGGGTTTTCCTAGTTTACCCTTAAATAATTAAACCAGGTGGCGACTCTCACACATCAAGTGCATTTCTATCCATTTGTCATACGCATTTCCACATTGTGAGTGCATATGGTGGGGTAGGGGTTCACAATATTATGGGCGATACGTCACATTTTACCGTAGGGTAGAGTGTGACACTTATCTGCTTATTTTACCTTTTTGATTAAATTTCAACTTCTATTATAATTAAAGTAACATTTCTACAAAAATATAACTGTCTACCTGTTTTCAATATCAATATAAGTTAACTTCTTAAAATAATAATATAACTGCTCACATATTTTCATTATAAGTTAGCTTCCTAAAATAATAATCTTGTATATTAAACAACTATTAAAATAATAATTTATAATAAACTCTGTAACTTATAATAAACCTATTATTCAATAATATTTTATATTATCCTCAAATTTATATTTTTATCAACTTACCACCAATTTAATTCATTTACTTATTTTGTATCTAGTCTCCAAATATCATTTTAATTTATTTCACCATAAAAATATATTCTTATATGTAATAACTTATTTCCTTAATTCTAACCTCCTCAAAAATATATTTACACTCATAATTGTAAATTGACACCGATAATAATTTTCTTGAATTTATTTAATAACCACAATTATTTTGAATTAATCAAATCTTATAATTTGTCTTTAACCCCAATTTAATTTAATTCCATCAAAGTATTCACTATAATTTGTTTTCCATTTTAATCAAACTTCAAAAATCCTATTTAACAATAATTCCTAACCTTTCAACCATTAATTTTATTTCTGCAGAATATACAAATGTATATTTGAATCCACTATTAATAACAATTCTAACTAATTAAAATCGTTAAGTATAAATCATTAGAAATTTTACCAAATATTCATTTTTAACCCGAAATTACCTTAAACTTAATATTTCATATAATAACACTTATTCTACCAAATATTCAAATTAACACCCGAAATAATTTAATTATCTAAAAACCTTTAATAATAATCACATCCCCTTAATTAAATTAATTTACGTCTGCAAATTTAATTAATAAAAAATTCTGTATTAACCTAATTTAATCTATAATTAATCAAATTCTCCAAAGTTCACCATTAATAATATTCTAATATAATATTTTGAACCTTATCAATAAAAATTCATTTGTCGACAATAATCCATTTAATCAACAAAATAATTAGTTCATCTCTTAATATACTCCATTTATTTAAAATCCTTCAATAATATTCATTAATCCTTAATAAACTAATCTTCATAATTATGGAATATTAACAATAACTAAGTAAATTTCTCAATTAATTTAATTTACTAACTCTATCACAAATATTCAAATTAACTAATTACTCAATCAAAATACTAAAATTTAAACTAAAATACTAAAAATTAACTAATCAACCATCTACCAAAATAATAAAAATCAATCATCAAAATACTAACAATTGATGTGATCTAAACGTTTAAATTACAAACATTAACTATAACTTTGCTCTATAATTATCGAAATTATAATTTCTATATAACGTGAACATTTAATAAAGCAATC
Organism: Jatropha podagrica; assembly: GCA_947857235.1. Lineage (NCBI taxonomy): Eukaryota > Viridiplantae > Streptophyta > Magnoliopsida > Malpighiales > Euphorbiaceae > Jatropha > Jatropha podagrica. Next base: position 37,002 of record CANUEP010042928.1, on the reverse strand, counting down.
GCATAGAAATGAATTTTATAATAAAAATTAGATAAAGGCCCGCACAATGCGCATATTATTATATTTTAATTTATCAATAAATGTAATAATTTTAAAAGAATGAAAAAGAAATAAATAAATAAATAAAAAAGTAAAAGAGATGAATATACATATATTCATATAGAAGTTTATAGTTTGTTAACACACCAAAGAAAACATCTTTGCATATTAAATATTCTATTATTGTGAGTGGGTGAGGCCTTCTTTTATTTAATAATCTTCCTATTGTCAGCTCTATATAGAGATTTATATATTATTTATTTGCACAAAAAATTAAAAAAATTTAATAAACAAATATAAACTAATATGAAATGGATTACAAATCAATAATCAAAGAAACAAAAAGTAAACAAACAAATCAAATGTTACTCACCTGTCGAAAACATTAAAGTAATATTGTAAAAACATAGTAAAAAAAAAAAGGCTCACTTGTATAGCTTATTCGGCTTTAAAAATAATCTGATTACGCTTATATATATAGATACAGATATAGGTATAAAATTAAAATTTCAAAAATCAAATTATCTTTGAAAAATTTTAAATCTTTTCAAATTTGAAACATAGATGCTAAATCTAATAAAATAGTTGTTAAATTATATTAGAATTCAAAAATTGATATTATCCGATTATTAATTTTAAATGAAAAAATATAATCATCCAATCAAAATATAGAAAAATAAAGAAAAAATTCAAAAATTCCTAAAAAATATAAAACAGAATACTGAAAGGAGAAAGTGACAACTCACATTCTTTTGTTTCAGGATTATATATATATATATATATATATATATATATATAGGGTGTAACTCGCGCAAGCACGGGTCTTCATCTAGTACATGTATAATCCTGAATCAATAAAAAAATTTAAAACGTGACTTGACACTCTCTTCTCCTAGTATTCCCTTTTTTTCCTTTTTTTACAAACTTTTTTTAATCTCTTTTTTTAATATTTGTTTTTTATATTACAATTTTTCTGATTTTTAATCCCTTTTATTAACATTTTTTTTCTTTTATAAATTTCTTATCTATATAGATTCTCTACAACCACACAATATATTTAATTTTAAAATTTAAATTTTAGAGATTTTTATTAATTTTAGATTATCTCATCTATTATGTATCCTACAAAATCACATAACTCTAGTACCTTGTTGAGCTATAAAATGGTCATCTCACATAACTCTAGAACAAATATAATTTTTCTTCATCACTAAAAACTCTATAAATTGATTAGATTTAGTGTAAAAATATGCATATGTAGGTAAATTTAGTAAAGTCATTTGATTCTAGGAAGAATATGAAAAAGATTAGTAAGAAATGTCTAATAAAAGATATTACTCATTTGGTTTTTAGTGATTTTGTGTTGCTATAATTTTAATTAATTCTTGTACTTATGATGGTCATGAATTTTAGAGTTTTTTTTTTCTCTTTGATGCAAATATTGAAGATTGGAATGGTGAAAAACAACTGCAATACTGAAGAACTAACTCACTCTTTTCATTACAGATGTCAATATTTTAATAAATTTATAAAAATTTCTCTCAACTCATTTATTATTTGATTTTTATAAAGTGAAGAGGTTGTCTTATGAATTAGAACTTTTCTTTGTTTGAATCACATATGGGATGGAAAATTGTCATGAGTATTGATATTTGACATATGATCTTTTACTCTAATGGATTGTGGATTAGTTCTATAACCATTTAAGTAAATTTTTAACTTAATTTTAAAGTTGAATTTGATACTTAAGCATATTTATAAGTCGTTAAGCAGTTTATTATAAGACTTTTGACATTTTCATTGAAATTCTATCCAATTCTTTCCCTATACCAAAGCTTGGAATCCAACTTTTATTTCATTTCACAAGTTCTTTGTTCATAGGGGCTTAATAACTTTAAAAGACTATATCTAGAAAAAAAATAATTCTAACAAAATTGGAATAAAAACAAACTTGGTTGTTGTTGCACCTTATGATTCAAGTGAGTTGATAATATTTTTTTCTTGAAAATAATCTAATAATTTATTATTGTAAATTGTATATTTAATATTTAGCAAAAAAATAAATAAATAACTTTAAAATTAATAATCTAATAATTTAATATTTTTAAAACTTTAAAATTAAGAATATCTATACAAAATTTTTTTGATATTTAATCAATATTTACATTCCTTCACATCTAATATATATTAAGATGTTAAGAATTTAATATTTTCATTTTTAAATTTTTATTTTAAAATATATAACATTTTAAATAAATTGAAAATTTATCTAAAGACATAAATAAAAATAATAAAATTCTTAAAGTAATCAAGGTCTAGCAATTATGGTTGTCTTATAAAGTAATATCTAAATAATGTATATAATGTACAATAATAGAGCAATCTGCGCAAAGTGCAGGCTTTCGCATAATTATTTATATATAAAAAAAAAACTCAAAATAAAATATAAAACTAAAAAAATTATAAAAAAAAGATAAGTACCAATACTGGATGGGAGAGTGCCAAGTCAACTTTATCAAGATCTTTTTTACTTCAGGATTATATAAATATATAGATAGATAGATAGATCATAAAATTTTCTATTCAGATATTAAGTAGAAAATTTAAAAAGTTTAAAGGGAATTATTACATTGTCTTCATGTTTTATCAAATACACTTGTCATAACCTCAGTTTTCAAAATTAAATTTAATCCCTACATTATAATTTTATTTTATTATTAGGTTACATAGTTAATTTTTCCATTATGTGGTTGTGAAAAATAAAAACATCTTTAAGAAAAATTACTATATTAAGACTACATAGTAAGATGCTTGCTAGAAATTTCATCAAACCATAAATTTTATATAGTAATTGTCTTTGAGGTTAGTTTTGATAACTTACAGTCACACAATGAAAAAATTAATCATTAAACCTTATAACATAATCTATATATTTACATAAAAGCTGAAACAAAGAAAAAATTCTTGAGTTATTTAAATTATTGAGTTTTATCTATATACTATCACTCTAAATATTTATTACGCATTATACACGTTGAGTTACTTAAATTATTGAGTTTTATCTATATACTATCACTCTAAATATTTACTATGCATTTTAAATATTGAGTTATTTAAATTGTTGAGAGTTTTATCTATCTAATATCACTTTAAAACATAGTAAATTACGCATACACTCAGCCTAAAATCTCTCTCACTCTCTCTATATATGCATAGGAACTTTGTTTCAGAATTGGTTGGTGTTAATGAAAATTTTAAGCACTAGCAAAGGTAATTCACTAATTCTGCGATTAAGGCATGAGAATATATATGTTTTAATAATAATTACATATATACTATTGTAAATCAATATTTAAATTCTTGAGTTTCTTCTTTCTCGGTTGAGTTCTTTAACTTTCTTGGACTTTTTTCGGGTGTGTTCTTCTACTTTTCTATTGTTGGTATGTATTATTTGGCATCTTTTGTTTCTTGATTCTTGATTATCCCATTTTCTGTGTTATGTATTGTTAACATATAATAATAAATTATTAAATAAAATCTTGATATATACTTCTAAACAGAAAATAAATTAGGATTTCAAATCTTTGTCTAATACAAACTGTTCGGACTCCAATATAAATACCCTAAAATTACCCCAAAGTTGGGTTAATCACAATTAATCCCTCCCAAAATTCTGAGAGTTTAACAATTGGTGCGGTGAGCGTGGAACACACCTTCAACTTTTCTTCAACCCTAGCTAGCCCCCTGATTCTCTTTATTTGTCATGGCCGCCAACCCAACTAAAAACCCTAACACTGAGAGCCAAGACAACATTCATGGCGAATCTGGCTAGCAAATCACCCTCACTCTTCCACTTATAATCGATCCTCAAGCAACAGCAACCCTGGCCCAAGCTTATTCTCAATTCACCATTGTATTGTAGAGCTTCTTAGAGAACTCAACACCCAACAGCGATCCCTCTCCACCTTCCCCTGGAAACCCACCTTCCCCTAGACACCCAACTCATTCCATCTCTAACCGATATCAAGAGGTAGAATCAAAGCCTATCAAGCCCCATAGTCAAGAGGTTAGTCATACTCAGATGCTGGATGAGACGAACCTCAAGAATGTAGTGAAGGAGTTGATTCAGGAGTGTAAGGAATTAAAGGAGAATGAAGATTATGGCCTCCGCTAGGACTCACCATTATCCGCCAACATTCTAGCCACAACTTTCCCTCCCAAGTTCAAGCTTGCCAACTTCCAATCTTATGACGGTTATACCGATCCAAGAAGTACATAGCAACCTTTCAAACCATAATGTATTTGCAGACTAGCTCAGAAGACATGATGTGTAAGGTCTTTCCAATCACCCTTAAGGGTGTGACACAAGAGTGGTACCAAACGCTTAAGACGGGGTATATCCACTCTTTTACATAGCTAGCCACAACATTCCAAGCTCATTTCATAACCTGTATTCCATCTAAGAAAATTTCATCCGATATAGTATATTTAAAGAGAGAAGAAGGGGAAACCTTACGACAGTACGTGCCTAGGTTCTAAAAAGTGGCGATGCAAGTGGAGAACCTAAATGATAAGGTGGCTGTTAGCGCAATGGCTAAGAATTGTAATTATAATAAGCTGTTTGAAAGTCTGAGTATCGATCCTCCCTCGACTTTTGCCAAGCTCATGGCAAGGACTCATAAGTACACTAAACTAGATGAAGCTTATGAAGCCCAACATCAGCATAAATCAGCCAAGGAGGAAAGGTATAGATCCAGAAGACATTCGCCCCCTGGGGGCAGATGATTGCCAAGAACCCATTTGGCCTCTTCGAACAAGCTACTCCATCCAAATTCCATACACCAAAAGTAGCGAGCTTACGCGAGATGCAAAGTTCACCCCAGTGAACAAACCTCATTCGGAGATTTTGTTGTGGATTAAAGAATAAGATAATCAGATCCAATGCTTTTATCCTAAAAAGATGAGGGAGGATTCAGCAGGACGTAGGGATAAGAGTAAATATTGCAAATTCTATAGAGACGTGGGCCATGAAACAAACGTCTGTTGGTAGTTGAAGAAGGAAATAGATCGCCTCGTGTAGAAGGGCAAGCTAAAGCAATTTATGGGAGAAAAAAAGTGAGAACGAGGACAATCAAGCAAATCGAACAGGGGTGATCGGACCTTAGGAACCATTCACACTATATTTGGTGGTTCGGCGGGAGGTGGTAATAACTCAAAGAGGAAACGGAGAGCCAGGGAGATATACTCTATTCTACCTCAGCAAAAGCTTGACCTAAGACCACCAATATCATTCTCTAAGGCTGACGGCAAACATGTTTGCATGCCGCATAACGATGCCCTAGTAATCGAGGGGGTCCTAAAGAGTTTTTTGGTGAAAAGAATCCTGGTGGATAGGGGTAGTGTAATTAATATAATGACTATGGAGGTATTCAAGGCCCTCAAACTAGAACCAACAAAACTCAAACCAGTCCGAACCCTCTTGTTGGTTTAGCAGGCAAACTGGTGCAAGCGGCAAAAGCAGTAGATATAGACATGGAGCTCAGTGTTGAGGATTCCTCAAAGAGGCTTAAATTAGAATTTATGGTAGCTAACATCCAATTCCCATACAACGCCATATTGGGAAGGCCCGCCTCGTATGAGCTGGAAGCAGTAACATGCATCAAATACTTAACCATGAAATTCTATTCAGATGAGGGCGAAGTGGTGGCTGTGAAGGGTGACCAAAAGCCAACATGAGAAGCATATATAGTGGCTCTAAAGGGTCTATCGCTAAGCCTGCCAATCTTTTGGGTACCAAAGGAAGGACCAACTGCTCAGTCCGCAGAGCACATTCCTTTTGATATTCCTAGACACAATGAGGACTCAAGTCCTGAGCCAGTGGGTGAACTGATCACATGAGAAATAGAGAAAGGGAAACACATAAAATTGGGAGCTGATTTTGCCGAACGAAGTGCAAGAGAGCATGAAGGCAGTCCTGAAAGATAATGTCCAAAGTTTTACATGGACTGCAGAAGACATAGTGAGGATCAGTCCTAATATCATATCCCATAATCTCAGCATAGACCCAAGTTCTAAGCCCATTAAGCAGAAGAAGCGAAACCATGATTCCGAAAGACAACAGGCCATTGTTGCGGAGGTCAATAAACTTTTAAAGGCAGGTTTCATAAGGGAAGTAAACTATCCAGAATGGCTGGCGAACTGGTTCTCATACCTAAGTCCAATGGAAAATGGAGACTGTGTGTTGATTTTACATATTTGAACAAAGATTGCCCAAAGGATCCCTACCTCTTGCTTAATATTGATCAGCTGGTTGACTCAACAGTTGGATATGAGGTGTACAATTTTGTAGACGCAACGATAAGGTATCACCATATAAGAATGAAAGAGCTAGATGAAGAAAAAACCAATTTTATCACAGATCGAGGCATTTATTGTTACCGAGTTATGCCTTTTGGGTTAAAGAATGCAGGGGCGACATATCAGAGGCTGGTTAACAACATGTTCAAATAGCAAATTGGACGAATGGCAGAGGTGTATGTTGATGAAATGATATAGAAAAGTATCCGAGCTGTCGACCATTTTGGGGACTTACAAGAAGCATTTCAGATCTTGAATGAGTTCAACATGAAGCTCAACCTAGAAAAGTGCACTTTCAGAGTTAAAGCAGAAAATTTTTTGGGTTTTATGATATCTCAAAGAGGAATAGAGGCGAAAACTAAAAAATCAAGGCGATTTTGAAGATGAGAGCACCCGCCAACATTCACGAAGTTCAACAGCTGAATGGCCGAATAATCACCTTGGGGAGGTTCATTTCTTATTCAGCTAATAGATGCATGCCATTTTACCAGAAGTTTAAATAATTGAGAGGTTTTAATTCGGATAATCAATGTCAGCTTGCCTTCGAGCAAATTAAAGAGTTCCTATCCTCCACCACCCTCCTGAGTAGACCCAAGAAGGATGAGCCTTTTATACCTGTACCTTGCAGCTACTGAAACTCGATTGCTTCTATATTACTTAAGGAAGAAGGTGGTGAGCAATACCCTATCTATTATGTGAGTAAAGTCCTCAGAGGAGCCGAGTTGCGATACCCATGTGTGGAGAAGTTGGCATTCGCCGTCCTTGCATTGGTGAACCATCTGCGTCATTACTTCCAATCACACACCATAGTTGTCTGTACAAATCACCTATTAAAAAAGGTATTGCATCGGCCTAAAACTTTAGGAAGGTTAGTAGAATGGTCGATTAGATTGGGGGAGTTTCACATCAGGTATGAACCTCGTACCGCAATGAAGGAGCAAGTACTAATTGATTTTGTGGTTGAGTTCTCTAGCGAAGTCCAAGCAAGTGATCCACAATCTGCAAGGTCGAACCTCAAGGGTGACATATGGAAACTTCATACATATGAGGCTCTAGGAAACTTGAGAGCAGTAAGAGTCGTCCTATAAGGCTAGGGAAGATAAAAGTACAGTATGCGGTTCACTTAAGTTTCCCCCACAACAAACAATGGAGCAGAACACGAAGGCTTGGTAGCAGGGCTTATGTTAGCTCTTGAGGTACGACCTCCAGTCCTTCACATCTTTTTAGACTCACAACTTATTGTAAGCCAAATCACAAGTACATACACAACAGGAACCGAACTTAGCTAAATACCATGCCCTAGCCACTTCTCTCCTGAATAAGCTAGAAGCAGATGGGTGTACTTGGAAGCTGTTTTAGATAGAAAGAGCAAGCAATAAAGAGGCGGATGCCATAGCCAAAACTGCCTCATGAGGAGAAACATTATCAGAAGGAGTCATAATCGAACAACAGGACTTTCCGAGCTATGAGAAACGGGAGGTCCTAATCACTCAAAACGAAGTTGGATGAGCCCAATCATAAATTTTCTGCAGAATGACATTTGACCAGAAGACAAACAAGAGGCTATTAAACTCAGCAGGAAAGTGGCAAACTATGCATTGGACAATGAAGAACTATACAGGAGATCTAAGTCACATTATTGGGCTAGGTGTGTAACATTGTTTGAATATTGCTTGACATGAACTTTGTTTGAATGCTTTATTCTTTAGACTAAATTATAATCTTATTGTACTCGGGTGGTTATACTGTAGTTTAATATAATTTCTAAATTTCATATATTGCAGTAAAATCTTGATAAAAAAGTTTCTTTTACCTAGAAGTACAAAAAGCGCAAAGAAAACAAATGGTTTAATCGATGATTACAAATGGTTGTTAATTGATTTAAAAATAAAAAATTTAAATTACATAAAAATTTATTAAAATTACTCATATCATAACTAAAAAGTTTGACTACTAAAATAATACCTAAAAATATAAAATTAAAAATATAATTACAAAAATATAAATAAATATAAATTATTTTATATACGAAGACCATTATTTAATCAAAGATTTTTATATTTGATACTTTCTGTAGTCTTAATAAGAGGAAAAGGGTTAAAAATTTATCCAGTATAAGGTAAAATATTGTTAAATCAAATAGAAATAGAGTTTTTTGATTATTTCTTTTTAAATATTTGATAATTTATAATATTATAATTATCTACACGCGATCCGCAATTTTTCTGCTGTATATAATGCTATAATTAAATAATATGGTTTTAAAAATTGATATTATTTGGCAAAACGCAAGTACTACGCAGTGATTACCCCAAAAGTTTTGAACACTTCTCTTCTTTTAGAGTGGAACTCCGTCTGCATAATACGCGGTGGTCCAAACAGCTTTAAGCCCTAATCCTAATCCAACTGTCTTTGCTCCTGCCATTCTAATTCTATACGTCCCTCTCCTGATTAAACGGCGCCACACCTTATCCTATTTAAACTCCTTGCCCTAATTTTTCCCGTCTTTGCTTTCGTTCCCCAGTTGCTACTTTATCCTTCAACCGCTCCGATTTTTCTGAACTCTTTTTTTTTTTTTTTTTAAAAAAACCAATATTCAGAACAACGCGTAGCATCCGATGTGCTCCGTGCGCCTACAAGCTGTCATGTATGCGAGGAGAATTAAGGGAAGAAATCAGAAATGGAGTTCAATGTTTGTGCCACCGAAACATTCGATTAGGCCTAGTTGCATTGATTATGCTTGTTCTAGATCTTTTGGCTACTCAAATAGAGAGAGAAACAACTTTTCGAATGCTACTTTGATAAAGAATTACCTATTAGATTCACTCTCATCATCGCAGAGGTCCGTTAGGCCTACGCCTATCACAAGTTTGAACAATTGTCGTCAATTACGCTTGTATAGTTCACAAGGAGATGGGAGAAATACAAGTGAGGATAAAGAAGCATCTGCATCTGTAAAAGATGGAAACAACTTTGATAATGGGAAGGCTAGTCAAAAAACTGTTAATGGAGAGGCAATTTACTCTGATGCTCATGCTCGGCTTGCCGAACAAGATCAAAAGGAATGGCTTAACAATGAGAAGTTTACTATAGAAAGTAAAAACAAAGAATCCCCTTTTTTGACTAGACGTGATAGGTTTAAAAATGAATTTTTGCGAAGGATTGTTCCCTGGGAGAAAATCCATGTTTCATGGGAGACTTTTCCTTACTACATCAAGTAATTTATCTTTCAATTTTTCTAAGTTATGAACTTAATTATTGTGAAAAAGAAAAGGTGTAATTTTTTATTTCTGTTATCTTTGCAGTGAGCATAACAAAAGTGTTTTGGTGGAATGTGTTGCTTCCCATTTGAAACACAAAAAGTTTACTACTTTATATGGGTCTCGTTTGACTTCTTCAAGTGGGAGAATACTACTTCAGAGTGTTCCAGGTCCATTACATGCCATCCATTCTGAAATATTTTTGTTGCTGCATTATTACTGTGTTCATTATCATGATGCTATTGCTATCTACAGGTACTGAGCTTTATCGGGAGAGAATCGTCAGAGCACTTGCTCGAGATCTTCAAGTTCCATTACTAGTGCTTGATAGCAGTGTTCTCGCTCCTTATGTGAGATTAGGATAATTTATGAATGAATTTTACTATGTTGTGACGTTTTCTGCATTTGTTTTTTTCGATTAATTATTCTGTCGATTTTGGGGCAGGATTTTGGTGATGGCTCATCTGAGTGTGAATCAGATGATAACACGGTATCTGGGGAAGAGTCTACCTCAGAGTCAGAGGTTGAGGATGAAAATGATGCAGTTAATGAAGAGGAATGGACAAGCAGTACAGAGGCTAGATCAGACTGCAGTGATGATGATGCAGCTGACGTGCCGGCAACTGCTGAAGCAGCGCTTAAGAAGCTGAATATCAACCTTGAAGAATTTGCAAAGGTTTGTTTTCTAATTCATTGGTGCTTCAATAGAATTTGGATTAGATGGGACGCAAGACTAGGAGTGATATATGTTCCAATTTCATACTCTATTTGAAGCTTAGAAGGTAAATTTCAAGTTGGTCATTTGGTTTTGTATTCTGTGTAAACTTGATTAAAAATTAAGACTTCAACCACTAATGAGAAATGCAATGCATTTTGAGTTGCACCACGTTGACTGACAAATTCACGTTGTTATTGTTTAATATGATCAACCATATGAAGTAGGAATTCTTCAATCAAGATGCTTAACCATGGCATATCAGTAGGCTTCATACAACAATATATTTTCCTTAGTTGGAATCAATCAGTCAGGAGAAGCTTATGATGTGCCTAATTGAGTTCAGGAGTAATTTAAGCTATTAAAATTAGGCCTTCTTTATGTGCATTGGTTCTTCAATTACGAGAATACATGCACAGTAAATTGGTTGCGTTGGAGATAGAACTGGGCTTGAGATGGTTATTAGCAGCTTCTTCTTGGGACTCGAGCCATAAGTTTGAAAAACATACTTGTGTATGTAACTGGAGAATGGACTTGAATGCTTCACTTTTGCAGCTTTTTGCTCATAATGAAATTTGTTTGTAGACTCCTGATGCTATAAAATCAGCTCCTTTGATATCAAGCTCTGAATTTGCCTAGGTAATTTGAGATGTAGCCACGAATAAATGAGACCATAGTTGCATAACAAAGTTGCAAATCCTGTTAAAGGGAAACGAATATTTCTTCTCTCTATCCTAGTGGCTGAACTCATGGAATTTTTCAAGTTGATGATGCACATGTGCGCCTATAAGTTGTTGCTGACAAGGAGTGTCCTCGATTGAAGTGTGTTGATTATTGCAATTGTCAACTGTTTTGACCAAACAGATAATGCCTTTTTTCTGAAATCATTAGTTGTGAAGTACTAGTAAACTATCTTGTGCATTTGCTATCACTCACAAAATCTATCTAGAAATCAAGCCAATTTTAATATTCAAACCAAAAAAAAAAAAAAAAGAAAAAGTTGAAAGGCAAGAACTAATTACCGAAAAAATAAAGCCTTGGTTGGTTGCTTAATGGTTTAATTTTGCCTTGTAGTGAAGGATTCAGGAGTTCAAACTCCTGACACCTTCATCCCGTTAAAAAAAAAAAAAATTTTGAATGTTCTCTTTAAGTTGAAGCTTTTTTTTTCCCTTCCTTATCATTGCTCTCTCTCTCTCTCTCTCTTTTCTGTCTTCCAATAAGTGGAAACAAGAAAAAGAATATAACTTTAACTAGCTAACCTAATAGAGCCTTTTCATTAGAAATTAAGGTTGTGTAACCTACTTTGCTGTTGAACTTATCTTAATGAAGATATTGTGTCTTCCAAAGCCTGCATGTCCTTTCTCATCATGTCACCTGAAAATAGCTAAATTTTACATCCATTATCTGTTATATCTGTCTTCACTGTCATCTTCACATTCTTGAGGGGTAAAGTATACCAATGGTCACCTAATTTCGGACTTAATTTTATTCAGGTCACATAATTTTAATTTGTCATTTTCTAATCACTCAACTTCAATTTTGTTTCAAATAGGAGGTCACTTATTAGAATCCGGTAATCGAAACAGTAAAATGACACTAAAAATTACACATATCATAAAAAATGATGGTCACAGAGTAATATAAAACAAAAGGATAAATGCTAAAAAATATAAATGATAGAGTGAAATTTTTCTCTTCTATTTTTTTAAAACTTGTTCATATAAATGACTTTATTTGTCAAATAAAATTAATATTCAAAATATATGTATTAGGAGAAATACAAATTGTTTAAAATAAAATATTTGTTTTTATTACCATGTTAGCATTTTCGATGACGGTATTTTGATGAGTGACCTCTTGTTGAAACAAACATCAAAGTTTAGTGACTAAAAATGACAAATTAAAGTTAAGTGACCTTTGTGAAATTAACTGAGAGGTTAGGTGACCATTAGTGTAATTTACCCCATTCTCGCATGTAGACATAGTTGAAATGAAGATTTTGCATAGATTGGGTACCAAGAGCTTTAACACACTATATAGAATGTATGTGTTTTGTATTCTAATTATTAATTATTTGATATTTGATATAAACTGATCTCACCCCTTTCTCATCAACTTGTCAATATGGGGAATTTATTCTCTGGAGCTTGGAACAATTATTTTGCCTATTGAAACGTTTTTTACTACTTGTAACAAACTATAAATTATGATCTAATTTATTCTTTTGAAATTGCTTTCATGGCAGAGAGTCGCTGGAGAATCTGACAGTTCCACAAAAACCTTTAAGTCTACGGATACAAATCCTTCTGATACCCCTAAACAGCCACCACTTAAGAAAGGTAACATTTCTTGGGCAGCTTTTGCTTATCACCTTTTCTTCTCTATTTTCCATTTGAGAACTTGCATGCTTCACAAATTTATTATGAGACTATCAAGGTGCTACTTATTTTGAGTTTTTAGGCGAATCCCTCATCCTCCTTGTTATACTTGCTTAGTTTTCTAGTCCTGCCTGTTGAAAATGCATGGTGTTTAAATGTTCTGGCAATGCTTCTCCTGTTGTTGTGTGATGTTCTAATGGTTTGGTTATGTGTAAAGGCAATCCTGTATTATCCGTTGGGAGAAATTTGATGTGTTTTGAAGCTTACCTTGTTCCATTTCATCTGTTTGGGTATATGATGCCTTGGGTTTTATCTTGCTTATTCTCCCATCTACCTCCTTTTGTGTGTTCTCACAGTACTTAAGTTTTTATGTTTGTAATTAAGGTGGTTGGAAAGTCCTGGAAGTTGTTAGAGTGCTTGTTCTGCAGTGATTTGCTACCACAGTAAGTGGTTGCCTACTTGCGTGATTGGAGTGTAGGTAGAAACCTGTTGTTGTAATGAATTTGAATTATTTATGGCGTCAATGGAGGCACTTCATTTAAGATGATTGTTATGTCTTTTTTATCATATCCAAATCTCAGCCTTTGACCAATGGAACTTTAAGTTGATTATATCATTCAAATTCACGGAGATATTAGATCTATTTGGGGGATTTCTGATATGGTTATTGAAGTAGTCTTAATTTTAGACTGATCATCATGTTCTTTGTCCATTCATTTAAATGTGTTCTTGTTACGTTTTCCTTCACCAGGTGATCGTGTGAAGTATATTGGGCCTTCTGTATGCATTGAAGCTAATGACAGGTATTTTGCTTTGTTCTGCAAGAGTTAATGTGTTGAAAAATTTAATAGATCTCATATTTAGAATCAATTGGTTAATTCTGTATAGCACAACGTAATAAATAATATCATCTCACCTCATCAAATTTGGTAGTGTGGCAAAGAGGTTAAAAGTTTTACAACTTTGGAATATGGTCTGCTCTATTGAGATTAATCTATTACAATGAAATATTCAACAAGAAATGCCCACAATTTCATTGCATATGGTTCAGATTGGGTTGGTTGAGTGGTTGTGCTCTGGCTGCATGCCTTGATGCCTGCTGGCCAGTGAGCTGTAGCGTTGTGGTAATATAATCACAGAGCATTATATGTAAATGAATGTGTAGCATCTATTGCAGGATGTATGACAAATCTTAGGTATTTGAGCTGCTACTTTGTGCATGCCTGTTTGTCTTGCTACTTCTTATATTTTGTTTGACTTGCTACTCTGTATTGTCTTGTCATCATTGATACAGCTGTTGATGCAATTGTTCTTACCTTTTGGGGTTTTTCTTTGTATTGTTTAATCATTCTTCCATTTCTCAATCAAATGCTCTTGAGTTTTGCACGTATTATCAGGATAAGTCTTTCCTTTTCTGTTTATTGTAAAGAGTGTTTTATGTATTACATCCAAGCTTGCAAATTTTGTCTGAAATTTGGGATTCAGACTGCTAAGCTATTAATTAGTTTGAATTGGGTATTTTGGCTGGCAATCATGTGATGAGAGGGTCTTGTCCAAGGTCTTTCAAAAATCATTTAGCACAAACTCATCCATCACATACGCTTTGACATCACAGGATCATATTGGGCAAGATACCAACATCTCATGGTCTGAAAAATGCTTATACCAATCTGCGTGGCAGGTAGGTTGGTAAGCTGTCTTGATGTCTAGAAGATAAATGCAAAATGTTCATTCTTGGGTTGGCATTTTGTTGGAACTACATTGTTTACGGTTCTTTTTCAATCAAGGATCCATGGTGGCTCCTAGTGTGTTAACATCGTATTATTGGTAGTGATCTTATGTTGCATTATTAATGCCCTTTGTGGGTGGATTATTAATTTAAGTCCTACAGAAATAAGGGTGGTCCTTGCCTGCCTTGCCTTGTTCTTTTGCTCCACTATTTTGAATTAATCCTATCCTGGTCCTCTCTAGTAAGTGTATGTGTATTAATTTTTAAAGGTCATTGAAAGGCAAAATTACGTGCCATCCTACAATTCTCTATATTCCCAACTGGAATGAAATATCTATCAATTACCTTGGGATTCGTGGTAATTTTCTTTAAACTGACAATCGTCCTACATTGTCCACCTATAATTAAAGATTCATCAATTTGCCTACTGTATATGATAATTTCGTTTCAGTGGACAATTTCTTGAGGTGCTATGTGATTTGAAAGCCTTTGTCATCTTTTTATTGCTCTATGCTACTGACTTTCAAGGTAAAGTTAGAAGTTCAAA
Source organism: Jatropha podagrica (assembly GCA_947857235.1). Lineage (NCBI taxonomy): Eukaryota > Viridiplantae > Streptophyta > Magnoliopsida > Malpighiales > Euphorbiaceae > Jatropha > Jatropha podagrica. The sequence continues at coordinate 21,977 of CANUEP010042928.1, read as the reverse complement.
GAATAGATTCTATGGAGAAAGATGGCAAGATGCATGTATTTAATCAAATCAAAGCCAACATATAGTTTTGAACCTTCCGAAACATGCATTAGTCATATGTGCAGACATTTGTGTTAAGTTATCTGGTAAAAGAAGCATTTGTTTCAGTATTTTTATTTTTATAAGCTTCTTATGGAAGTAATTTTTGTCAATGCTGATGGAAAAACATTGAGAAAAAAATAATAAGACCTTCATATGGTGTTTCATTGTTGCTAAAAGCATGCTTGAAGCGAGAGGTGAATAATTTGCTTGCCCTAGTGCCTTGACTGGGATCTGGCACGCAGTCTTCAGTAGGTGTGGCAGGCCCTAGGCACCAGAAAGGCCTGCTTCAAAAGCCTACCAATATTGAGCTCTTACTAGCAGAGATTACCATCACTAGGCTCGATTGTCTCTAATCTACCAGAATTCATCATTTGTGTTGCTGAACACCACTTCCACGTCCTTTAATTTTTGACATTAATGCGCCCTAAATCTCTCCCTATCTTATTTAAAGTTCCCCTTTTGTTCTCTAACCTTCCTCTCCTGTTTCTGTTAATTTTTCTAAACAACCATACCAGAAAGAATATTACATACCTAGATAAATACAACCACAAGTTTGTCTTGACTATAGAAACATGTTTTATGCGAACATGTGCAGAGATATAGTTAAAAATGTTACTTTTATTATATATTTGGATGATAGTATATGATCATTTTTACCATTGTTAATGACACTGTCTGTTCTCAAAAGTGTTGTGGTTTAAACAAGTGAATTTATGTTTCTGGTCAGTTTATGTTCTTTTTGTGTACTTTTGCATTGTGGTTAGATTGTTAACTTTAGATTGATAACCTGAAGACTCGTATGCTTTTCTGAGGCTTTATCTTTGACGAATTATCTATTTAAATAAGAATTCTCAATTTTCAGCATCTCTTATGAATAGTCTCCAGATGCTATTGTTTGAGTCATGCTATGTGGACATCATTATTGTAAATTGTGTGTTAGTCTATCTATCTTTGAAATTGGCATACCACTAGAGACTTGATGTTATTCAGATTTTGTAAATGCTATGAAACAACTTTGAAGATTAAACATTGAGTCTTGGACTACAGGCCAAGTGTATTTGAACATCACCTATGGAAGCACAATACTCAAGTGAAACCACATCACAGATATTTTCAATTTCCTGCATTATGACATTAAAATCTGCAGTTTAATATAAGTTTATTACATTTGCAGGCCTTTATCAAGTGGTCAACGCGGGGAAGTATATGAGGTGAATGGAGATCGAGTTGCTGTTATTTTGGACATAAGTAGTGATAGCAAAGAAAGTAAAGAGAGTGATGAGAAGCTTAAAGAGCAGGCAGCAAAAACACCAGTTTATTGGATAGATGGTACTTACCTGTTTCAATGATTATTAATCAAGTAAATGGGAAGAAAAATTGATTTCACCTGCGTGAAAAATTGAGCTGGATCTGCAGTGAACATCTGGACATGTGAAATTGCTATATCAAAAGTTAAAGACAATATTTTGTTACTTGCAGATGACACGTTACCCTATTTATTGTTTTTGTTAAATCTTTCTAGTTCTACATACCTAAACAAAAGGAAAGAGCGTAACTTTTCCTTCATTTGGTTAGCTGGAATAGCAGATGAATTCAAATGTATTTCTTCTTCACTGTTGCTTTCTTTTGAATTGCTTGTGCCCTGCAAATGGTTTGAACCGTGCAAATGCATGTTTTGATGAATGGAGGAAATTTTATTAAGATAGCAAACGAGAGAGTACAATGACGGTGATAGGTGTCCCATAGGAGAAATCATTTATTTGAAAAAGAAAAAAAGAACTGCTGCAAGAAACTATCTAGAGCAAACTACTCTCCCAGCCTTCCAATGTAAACTAAAGAAATGCTTTTCAATGTTCTAGATGCAGACACTGCGGGAATAAAAAAAAAAAAATGCAGATTAACTGTTTGGAAAATAAGGCAATACATAGTTATGTTTTCTACTCTTTATTGATAATTTTAAGTGAGAATATGGTTGGAGTTGTGAAGCTTATCGTATACTGCGTGTGCTTGTAAATTTTCTATTATCTGTTCCATTCTTACATAACTATATAATAGAAAATTAGGTTGAATATTCTGAGTTCTTTTTGTTATATTTTTGTGCATGCAGTTCTTATATTTTTATGGTTTAGAAAAAGGAAACTAGGATAGAGGAAGGAAAGTTTTCTGGCATTCAAGTTATAAAGGTTATTAGTTCTAACTTCTAAATATGACTCTGAAGAAGTCCTCCATCAGAATTTTTTGATATATCAGATCCAAGGCATTGGCTTTCTTTTTCTTCATATTTTCAATAGTAGTGTTGGTGTTGTATGTGATTGTTTCTGTATGATAGGATATGCCTCCTAATTTGTGTTGTATTATATTTTATTAAGACATATTTGAGAAATTAAAATTAGATCAACTGTAACTTCAGACATGAGTGTTTTTTGCTTACATATAAATATTCTGACGAGTTCCTCTTATTTACAGTTAAGGAGATTGAGCATGATCCTGACACTGAGGCAGAAGATTGCTACATTGCAATGGAGGCTTTATGTGATGTATGCTTTTAACTTCATGTTTATATCTGACTAGATTATTCTTGTTTCAATCTTGCTTCTTCCTTCTATCTGCAGGTTTTGCATTCTGCGCAACCCCTGATTGTGTATTTTCAAGATTCTTCCCTGTGGTTGTCTAGAGCAGTTCCCAAGTCAAATCTCAGCTATTTTGTTCATAAGCTGCAGGAAATGTTTGACCAAATATCAGGCCCAGTTGTTTTGATATGTGGCCAGAATAAAGTTGAAACAGGATCAAAGGAGAAAGAAAATTTTGTAAGCTTCAAAAGTTCAATACTATGCCATATGCATGCATGTTGAAAGCATTTGTTTCATTTTTTATAACCTGGAAGTAACTCTTTTCTCTTTCAATTTAAACAGACAATGATACTCCCAAATTTTGGCCGTCTTGCTAAGCTGGTACGTCTTGCAAAATTTTTGAGAATGTTATGCCTTGAATTCATATGTGACATATGTATATATACTGTGCTATATCTATGGCAATTTCTCAGCTTGTCCCCTTCCCACCCCCCTTTTTCTCTCTTTCCTTCCCGTTTCCTTTCTTCTATCTAAGAATTTAACTCGAACTGTTAATATCCTCCAGCCTCTCTCGTTGAAGCGCCTTACTGAGGGACTCAGAGCGACAAAGAGGCCTGATGACAATGAAATATATAAGCTCTTCACGAATGTTTTATCTGTAGATCCCCCAAAGGTAAGTATTGTCAAGAGATATAAACTATAAATTGAAAGTGATGTTTGGTTTATGCTGGGTTAAATAACTAGGTGACAGATATTAGTTTTGATGCTTTTGTTGGGTGAATTCAATATGTTCCCCTCCCCTTTTGATTCAGTTGATGCTTGACAGTTGACAGTGATCTAAGAAGGGTGGAGATGCAAAATATCTTATTTTAGGAAGGGAAGAGATTGATTTGATGGGTTAGGTGTTAGAGCGTTTTTATGAGAATGGTTGAAGCTGCTTCCCATTATTTGTTAGGTGCCCAATGGGATTACTCACCATCTTTGGAGCCATTACACAAGCGTTTCACCTGTTCTTTCTCACCACCTTGATGCGTCTTGGCAATGTTGGTGTTTATTGTTGCTCCTCATTACTATGCTTCTTGTAATTAGGAAAAAGTCATTCTTTATTGTGCCATTGCAATTGAGACCCAATGGAGTTTGAAGCTCCAAGATGAGGTGATTTAATTCAATTGAGAGCTTCATCTTTGTGGCAATTCCTCAATAGTGTTTGTCGAGTTTATTCTGTTAAGATTCTTAATCACGTTGTTAGAAATTTTCCTGATTAAATGGTGTGGAATACCTTTATTGGAGCTGGACTGTTTATTGCCAGAATAAGCAAGCTGAGTTTGCTGCTCTTTATCTCTTTGTATGATTGTCCAAGCTTTTGAAATATGTGCTTTGCATAACTTCAACATCATCTCAGCTAACCATCCCACTTTGATTGCCTTTTTTTCCCATTGTTAAATAGCAGTGGGTGTACACTGTTTTGTTCTAATATACTTGAAACTCAAACTCTAAGAATATGTTTGGCAAATCGTGATGGAATGCGATGTGGTAATATGATCAAATGAATTTGTAATGCAAACTTGCAGTACAAATTGACTGGGTTACATTGCATTCTATTCCATTATGGCTTGCCAAACGTAGCATTAGAGGCTAAGGGTGCTTTTTTCTTTTTCCAATTTAAACTCTGTTGACTCTGACTCACATTTTGTGTACTAAAACTATGTTGTTTGTGAACTCCATACACCAAGTAATTGCTTTCTCTATGTTGTTTGGGAACACTCTATTGCTTTCTCTTTTTCCAAGACAGTTCAATGTGAACAAATTTTGTTTTGAGGTTTAAAAGCTCTTTTGCATGGTGAAATGGGCTTAGTTGCCGAATCATGCTTTTTGCAACAATAATATACAATGAAACTACAGTTGAAACTCATCTCAGTTATGGACTGCATAATGTGGGAAGAACTTATTGCCTTCAAATCACATACACTGTCTAAAGAACTGGGTTTCTACAATCTTTTATAATGTAATCTTCATATTTTTTTTCTTTTAGAGTCTTTTTGTGGTTTGTGTATCTTGTTGATTGATATCGATTTTTTGCTGCTTTTGCAGGAGGAAGATCTTCTTAGAACATTCAATAAACAGATTGAAGAGGACAGGAGAATTGTAATATCTAGGAGCAATTTAAATGAACTATATAAGGTATGGAGTTGAAGGCCTTATGGAATTATTGCAATTGTTTATGTGGAGTGGATTTGTTTTAATTGCAAATTGTTCTAAGCAATTTGTTCATGTGCTGTTGTGCATTGTTGAAATTTGATTGGGAACTAACTGATGTATATGACTGCAGGTTCTTGAAGAAAATGAAATGTCTTGCATGGATCTATTGCATGTAAATAGTGATGGTGTAGTACTGACAAAGCGGAGTAAGAAACTTTTGTCAAGTTTTAATCAATTCAGATTATGATCACAATGTGCTTTCACATCTCAAAATGTGATTGTTTTGGTATTGGTAATGAATGTACTCACAATGACTAGGAAAAATAAAGGTCGATATGGAAAGACAAATGAACTGCATATTATAGGGATATCAATCCTAATGAGTGAATATGATGAAAAAGTAGAATTGAATAAACAACTCTTGTTACAGATAGACTAGTCTCACCCGAGTTTGTTAAATTTTAGAAATCATGTCTTGAATTATTCTTTAGTATTTGATTGCAGGGCTAAATTGTAGTGATCCATTGAACTTACTTTGTCAGCGTTTGGCGCATCACATGCTAATATAAGTGTACTTTGTAGTTGAACTCTGCCTTTTGCATGATATTAGAAAATCATATTATGGGGATATTAAATTATTAATCCCAGCAAGTGGATACGATGAAAAAGTAGGACTGAAAAAACAAAATCTTGTAATAGAAAGACTAGTCTCACCTAAGTTCGTTAACTTCTAGAATTCATGTCTTTAATGATCTTTTAGTTATTTAACTGCAAGGCTAAATAAATAAGTGTACTTTTCCAGATTCACCTGTAGCAGGATTTTAGAAAATAATCATTTGTACGGTACCTCACTAAACATTAAATTCTCTTAATTCTGATACTCAAAGTTGAAAGCCTATGGGAATAGCTACATAATCAGGTCCTTATAGACACAAAAAACACTTTTCCTTGCCCCACTTTGATTAGTAATAGTAGAAAGGAGAATTAATGGCAAACTGTAAATCACGAAATCAAAAGATTTCAAATGGTGGTAGATAAACATTCTGAAACCAAATCTCAGCAGATGAATTTGAAATAAAACCTTTTCAATTAGCATTTCTAGTTTATACTCAAATAAGTTGTAATGCAAATTCATGAGTTTGGTCTTCATTGAATTAATCTATCTAAGAAACATCATAAAACCTAAAATTAAAATGTCAAGTGTGAAACTCATGATGGTTACTGTCTTTTGGGGAAAAATAATCAAGCTAATAATGAATTGAGAAGTTCAACTGCACAAATGATGACAATGTGTTTTCTTTTGTTGCAGAAGCTGAAAAAATTGTTGGTTGGGCTAAGAATCATTACCTGTCATCTTGCTTGGTTCCATCCATAAAAGGAGAAAGATTGATTTTGCCTCGTGAAAGGTATGAATATTTACGCTGTTACATTTGTCAATATTTTATCATCTTGATTCTTATTGCTGTCTTTTATTTTGAAGTCTCGAAACTGCAATTATGAGGTGGAAGGAGCAAGAAACATCATCTCAAAAGACAGCATTAAATTTGAAGGCATGTGTTGTGATTTACTCTTTTGATTCTTCAGAGCTGTTAAAACTTTTGTAATTATTCTTTTATTTCTAATAGATTGAAATTTCAGCAGAACCTTGCAAAGGATGAGTATGAGAGCAACTTCATTTCAGCTGTGGTGCCTCCTGGTGAAATTGGTGTCAAGTTTGATGATATAGGTGCTCTTGAAGATGTGAAGAAGGCATTGAATGAACTTGTTATTCTTCCTATGAGCAGACCCGAGCTTTTTTCTCATGGAAATTTGCTGCGGGTAATGATTTTATTCATAAATTTATGATTGAAAATTGATGAGATTGTTTTCAGTATATGATTGTCTCAAGTTTTTTTCAGCCCTGCAAAGGAATTTTACTTTTTGGGCCTCCTGGAACTGGGAAAACCCTTCTTGCCAAAGCACTTGCAACAGAGGCTGGTGCAAACTTTGTCAGCATAACTGGTTCAACTCTTACATCAAAGGTATGCGAAATGCTGTGTTATGTTCTTTGAATGTTGACTTTCTCTCTGATGCAATTCCTTAGCCCAGACACTTTTTTTTTTCATTATCTGTTTACAAATATCTGGAATGGTTTTGGTAATAACAGTGCATGTAAAACAACTCCCTCTCTTTTAGATGGGAAGGTAAAGATTCACTAAAACTGTTAAGAGTTAAAAATTCTACTTGGTAGAAGAGAGAACAAACATTCTGTGAAGCTAAAGTCATTCCTTGTTTTAATTATTGCATTGATTCTGATATACAAGTTTGTGGCTTTTGCAAGATGATTCCTTGTCAAATTTCTCTAGTAACATACCACACTTTAGAAGTTTCGTCATTCCTGTCCTTAAATAATTGCCAATAAGTACAATAATGGTTCCTTTTGACCTATTTGGTTTCTCTTCTTTACCAAATATAGGTTTCTAGGGTGAACCAATCCTTCCATCCAAAAGGCAATCTGTATACAAAATTGTTCAGATAAAAAGAAAAAATATCCTGAACTAATCAGTTTTTAATCAATTATATTGTGTTATGATTCACTGAGTTTCTTTGTAATGACTAAGAAAGCCTTCATTATAAGCTTGTAACTTGTAGGATAAAAGAACATCCTGATATATTTCAAGTATAAGCAATCATTTGAAGGCAATATTAAAGTCTTGTGATGGTAAATAAATAGGGGGTTTAGAAATTGCAATCAGTGTCAATATTGGTTCAACAATGACTTCAAATAATGAAATCCAAATATGTATATGAAACCCAAAAGGTGAAACATGTGGATCGGCGTTTCTGCATGACAGTCAAACTGCATGATCTCGGAAAAAATTAATATACATGAATCATAAATAGGAGAAGATGATTAGTTAATTTGCTTAATTATCTTCCATTAATGATAGGGACAGAAAAGCATTTGAGAGTTTTTACGTTTTGTTATAAAAATTTTCCATATTTACTTTGGTTTTATATATGATATTTATTTTTCCTTTTCTTCTTCCCATAGTGGTTTGGAGATGCTGAAAAGCTTACGAAAGCTTTATTTTCCTTTGCCTGCAAACTGGCTCCGGTCATTATATTTGTTGACGAGGTGAGTCTCTCTCTCTCTCCTTCTCATTAAATATAGGCGATTTACATCATACTGTTCAAAATTTGAACATACATTTCACTAGAATCGCAATCCACCTTGAGCTTGCACTATGAAGTACCTATATATGTGTCAAGTGCTTAGATATATTAAGTTTAATTGGACTTTATAGTATGTAAAAGTATCATAGGATTGCATGAAAAATAGAAATAAGTACACTATTAAATAAATGAGAATTGAGTGGCATGAGAATTCTTACTCCATTGAAAGGTCCAAGAAAAGGAATAAAGAAAACTAAAAGTTCAACTGTACTGAAACTGAAATATGTGGAAAAAAAACAAAAATTATCCACCATTGATCCCTTGTCTTCTCTTTTCACTTCTCCTAAAATTGTCTCATTAAACTGCCTAAACATGTGTCAATCAGATCAGAAGCAATTGCTTGACATTTTAAAAGAAACAAAATTTCATAAAAAATTATAGAAATTGTTAAAGTTTTCACTAGGATAAATTATTTAAGTGCCATAGAAAAAAAGTATGCTTAGAGCACATACAATGTTAATGATGTAGAGAAATGGATTGTATATGCCATTGCTGTGCTTAATCATGTGCCTGTAGATATCTCCGTGATAAATTCATAAAATGTTGCTTAGAAAATACTATTGTTATTCTCTTCATAGTTTGTGGTAAATTTGAGGACATATGTTGCAATCTTTTGCTTTGATATTTTGAAACATAATTTCTTATTAGCTACATTATAGTTCAAAATTGCTCTTTACATTTGGAAAAATGTTGTGTGCTGGATTATGTCTATATAGGTGGACAGTTTGCTTGGTGCTCGTGGTGGTTCTTTTGAGCATGAGGCTACTAGAAGAATGAGAAATGAATTTATGGCAGCATGGGACGGATTGAGGACGAAAGACAGCCAAAGAATTCTCATCCTGGGTGCCACAAATCGGCCATTTGATCTTGATGATGCTGTAATTCGCCGTTTACCACGAAGGTGAGATCACATAAGGAAATGGTTTTTTTAGTAGTGTTATGGAATATAGTTTTCGCAGTCCTTTCCGTATAAAATCACTCATGAATCCTAGTGTTCTGTCTGGTCAATTTTTTATTTGTTTTCAAAATTTTCTCTATTTATTCAAGTGATAATATTGCTTATGTGATAATATTTGGTTTACTGATTAGGATATACGTGGACCTACCGGATGCTGAAAACCGAATGAAGATTCTGAAAATATTTCTTGCTCAAGAGAATTTGGAACCTGATTTTCAGTTTGACAAACTTGCAAGTGCAACCGAGGGATATTCTGGCAGTGATTTGAAGGTAATGTACCAATATGTACCATTTGGAATAAATCCATATAGAATGCTTTTCATTTGCAAATGAATTTCATTAAAAAATAATTTCTAATGAATTTACATGTTTCCTTAGTTATAGAATTCATTAAAAGAAAAGCTAACTTTAATGTCTGTACTTTGAGTTCATTGGCTTGTATCTTGTTAAAATTAGATTTCATTTGCAAATTATTATGAATTTTGGCAGAATTTTGTTGAAGTATAACTAATTCCAAAGAATTAAAAAGATAGAAGTGTAAATAAATTTTTACTTATACAAAACACGAAAACATTTTAAATGAATTTTATAAAAATTTATGCAAATCATTTATAACAAATGAGCTCTTTAGATTAAATTGAGATAATCATTTTCTAATGTCTCATACTTTGTTGTACTCTTGTTTTCTAGAATCTCTGTATTGCTGCAGCATATAGACCAGTCCAGGAACTTCTCGAAGAGGAAAGGAAGGTATATTTTCTATCTAATATGTTTTGAAGACGTTGCATTCTTGTCCCATCTATGCTTCTGTAGAGGGTGTAGCCATTCTTCCAAGCGGTTTTGTTCGAGTGACTGCGCTGGACGAATTGCTTAATTTTATAGTTTAATCTAGTTGCAATGATGTTTGTGCTTGAATTTTCTCATCTTTATTTCAATCTGAAAATGGGGCACGTTTTATTAGTCTCAAGAGCTTTGTTTCTGCATGCAGAGTAGTAAATGTATAATAGCATTTTATGATCAATGTGAACATGCAAACAAGTTATAATTGCTGTGGGGGACGATTTGCTTATTTTGTCTATGGTTCATACTTGAATGAATAGTAATTTCTTTTAAGTTCTGATTACTGTTTTAAGCTGTGAATATGCCCATTTATTTTACGAATAAAATCATAGAAAAAAATGAGGTTAAACCAGCTTTAACGCCCTTCTGCTATTTTCTGATGTATTGGTTGCTTTTTCCACCATAGGGTGACAAGGATGGTGTTGCTTCAGCTTTAAGGCCACTTAGTTTGAATGATTTTGTTCAGTCAAAGACAAAGGTAACAGTTGAATTTAATTACTCCTAGTACTCTCAGTAGTGAATTATTTCCATTTAGTCTAATGCGCAACAGTAATGATCAATTGACCATGCATATTGACTGCTCCTGGATTTTTCTGATTGTTTATTGAGTCATTAATTATACTGTGAAGAACAATTGCTTTGTTTGCCATAGTCCATAGTGACTTTGTCATGTGAATTTACCATTTATTTATCACATGTGATCAGCAAAATGGTCATATTCCGGTTTTCACTATTATTTAGTTCATGGCTTATAAGTTGCACTGTATTTGCCTTTTTAGTTTGTTCACCAATATGTGGGTTAGACATTCTGTTCACAACTTGAATTTTGGCACAATTATTTATGGTTTTGATACTACAACTATTTTTGTGTTTAATCTTGTTTGAGAAAAATATTAATTGTCAAATTGGCATATGTTTCCTGTATGTAGGTGGGTCCATCAGTTGCCTATGATGCTACAAGCATGAACGAACTAAGGAAATGGAATGAACAATATGGGGAAGGCGGAAGCCGGAGAAGATCACCCTTTGGTTTTTGAAAAGTATAATGATCAGGTAGCTCTGTCAAAAACATGTATTCTTTTGGGGGAAATGAAGGAAAAAACCTGTTCTCACGGCCTAAATTTGTCAGAAGACATCTACCATTCTTAACACAAGGAACCCACAGTGCAATCCATTGTAGTGAAAGCAGCCTATAGAACCTTCCCTCCAAAATTTTGTAGGCCAATACCATCTCTATGTACATTTAGTAATTTAGTAGTACTAACATCACATAAGGCAAGAAAAAAATATGTATGAATTGAGCGTTAGCTCCTCTGATTTTTTTAGCTTAATTAATTAAGTTAATTTTAATAATCTTTCTCAGTTGCCATGATCGTGTACAGTCCAGTGTGTAACTGATTGTGGAAAATTGGTAGTGCACGAAAAAATGGTAGATCGACTTAAGTTTGGCATGTTATGTTTGAGGTAAATGTTATTTTTTACCTGGATAATTTTAAATGTGGCTTTTGAATTATTTTTTTTTATTTTTTTTTTTTTAAAGTGTATCTGGTTAGAAATTTTGTTATTGGTTTTATTTTGGAACATAAGAGTTATAAGAAAATATGAGATATGCTTCTTGTTTTAAGGGAGACAAGAATTAATCATGTTCGCGTCAGAAGAGTTTTGTGGCGGACCTAACCACATAGTTAAAGTTGCTAAAATATAATTTTTCTTGATTAGTGCATCGGCAAATTGAACTAATTTTTTTTACTTGGTGGGCTACATCCCCTTTGATTTTCTGTTTGTCCACCCCGAAGAAGAAGACAAGTTGTTTGCTCTTCAACATTGAATATGAATTTGTAAAAGTTCAAACACCTCCTTACATAATGACACTTTTAACATTTGGATATCTTTTTTTTTTTTTTTAAACAATTATTTGTACAAATAATTGTAACAATTTCGACCATTAGATCAAATTGAAATTTATTCCATTCTAGATTTAGATTTTATATCTAAGAGAAGCAAAAAGCGGGACCAATTATTTTGATACTGTGTAAAGAATACCTTCAATAAAAATATTATTTGCATTAGCATTAATTCATAATTTATTTATTCATCAAATGAATCTAAAAGAACATTCTTAAGGTTGATGTTGATGACATAAATTTATATTAATGAGGCATATGCACGTACACAAATACCTTCAATAATGTACTACACATAAGAGCATAAAAATATAAACAAAAATATAATGTATTGAACATAAGAGTAGAAAAATTTAAAGGTGAATAGTTTTATTTAAAAATAAATAAATTAATCCCAAATATTATGAAAATTTAATAGATTAAAAAGCTAAATAATAAATTTTAAAAAATTCATTAGGATTAAACTTGCCTTGGTCGATGGATCTATGCAAGTCATACTCAAAAGAAATAAAATATTAAATTAAAATTAGTTAATATAGTGAAAAATTATGAAGCGACAAATAAAAGTATTTAAATGGGGTAAACATAATTAATATTAAATTAAAATTATTAATATATAAATTTTAAAAAGATTATATAAGGGTAGTGGGGGGAAAAGTGTCAAATGCTGTATCCGCCCCACGAAAGGTTTATGCTTATAAAAAATGACATGTGAAGTTTGATAATGTGATTTTAGAGATAATTACTATTACATTTTATTTTTTTTTTTATAATGCCATAATTCATTAGGCGGTCCTCGTTTTTTCAAAATATTTTTCAAATATATATGTTAGTTTTGTTATATTACTCAATCCTTCACTACGATTTTTAGCCAAAAGATAGTCAGTGGAAGCAAAAAATATGGTCTTTGGAGAGAATAAGATTTCAATATGAAAATGCTGTCAGCCCTTAAAACTCTAATAAAGAAATAGCACTAAGCATTTCAAACAAATTAACCAACTGAGAGTTGTGCTTGTACTCTTTAACAGTTTGAGTATCGATAGGTAGCTCGAATCGCTCGTTAGAGTGGGTAATTAAATAATCTATTTGTGCGCCACAGTAGAATGTTGCTTAGTAGAGCGTGTATATCACAGGGGAAGGCAACATGTGTAATTGGTTTTAAAGCAAAGGTTAATTCTAGTGAAAGAAAAAAAGGTAATGGAACGAGGGCTCATATTGTCGTATGAGCACATTTTTTCAGCGGAAATTGATGTAAAACAACCTATTCTCCAAAAAGTGTTATAGACAGTATAATTTATTACCTCTACTCGGAGAGGGTTACAGTAGATATATAGTACGCAATATTAAAGGGTAAATTGGTAAATGCAGCAAGAGTTTTGGGGGAAAAGGAGGCAAACAATAGGATTCTAGGGAAAAAAAATGCAAGTAACGCATCACTCTCTCTTCATTTTAAGCTCATCTTAGGCGGCAATTAGCAGAGATTTTTGGTTAAAACAAATAGAGAGAAAGAGAGATTGCATATAATCATAAAATAACTAATTGAGGAAATGGATTGAAGAGAGAAGATCGATTGGTTTGTGGAACAGTTCAGTTGGAAGAATTGATTCAAGCTAGGCGAGAAAGGAATTCATCCACCGTGCCCCGCCGAGCGAAAAAAATTAATGGATAAATGAATTCTAAATTAATAAAATTTGAACCTACCTTCTTTTTTGAATTGGTATCAGTGTTGAATGATAGTGTCAGTTTAAGCCAATAAATGATTTTAAGCCAAATTGATAATTGTCATTTTAAAAAAATTTAGGCTTTTTTTTTTTTGTATTTTTTCGATTATTTTTATTCCACAAGATCAATTTTGACGTTTATATTCACAATCGCTTTCAGCATCAATTTTGAGATTCAATTTTTGCATAAGAGTTATATTCGGTTTATATTACTGTGAATGTTATATTAGAGTAAGCCTTAGGCTTGTATTAAACTATTTATATAATAAGTTTACTATTAGATTTTTTTTTGTAGAATATACATTTTAAGTAATTAAATAAAGGGTTATATTACGGTTAATGCAACTACCAAATTATACTAAAATGTTGGTGATTTTTCATAATCATGCAAATGTTCAAATTACAGTTATGTTATAGTTAAAGCCAAAAAATGAAACAAAAAATTTCATAGTAATTAAACATGCAAGTTTTCAAATCATAGTAAAACCTTGTAGTATTTTAAAATCAATTTTGTGTAGGGTTTTTATTAGGAAATAGAACCAATATACAATGTGTCTCACATTACTATTAATGTGAGGTTTATATTAATAACTAAACATATAAAAATGAAACCAAAATTTTTTAGTAACTAAACATGCAAATTTTATTTTATTTTATTTTTATTTAGTTTAGAAGGGATGTTGAATTTGAGCAATATATTGGCTTTCATTTCAAGACTGATATGCTTATATTAATTTTATTAAGTATCAATTGTGACTATAACAAATTTTATGACTAGTAACAACATCCATATACTCCACAGTCCTAGGTGGCATTTTAAGAAACTATTAAGTATGAATTTTATTAAGTGAGCATTTTCAGTAAGAGTAAAGGAGTTAAATTTATAAACTGCTTCATGGGTTGTAGAGCTACAAATCCTTTGGACCGGACACATGAAGATGATAGCAATGGTAGTAATTGTATTGACATTCCAATTCAATATAATGTTAAAGACAGAAGAAGGCATGAGTCACAAACATCCTTAAAATCGAATGAGGTAAGAGTTAGATTCATAATATTGTAGTTGCTTAATTCATTAGAGGCACTAAATGCTAATATTCATAAATTTATTTATATGATATAGAGCCTAGACATGCGATGGCCTTTAGCATTTAAGGCATTATTAAATGAAGTGATTGATATCCAGAAGGACTAGGTTAAGGAGCTGGGGTTTGGTGAATTGTTGAAACTTCTAGAAATAATTTTGAACTATAAACTTTGTTATTTGTTGTGTGAGAAAGTGAACATTGACAAGGTAAGCCTATGAAGCATTGAAAAGGATATCACCAAACCATGCAAGTTGGGTGTTGGGAATTCCATCGGTAGGAAGCGCCTATTTTGGAAGGATGAATGTTCGAGAAAAACAAATTAACAACTTCCTTGAAGAATATAACGGTTGTAAATCAGTTATGGAAGCAGTGGTGTTGAGGAAAATGAAAATGACCAAGGAAAAGAAAGACTTTTAAAGGCACCTTTTGCTATATATACTAGGCGTCTTGCTTTGTCCAACATAGTTCTCTAAGTTTAGCCATCATTTGATAGAGGTTGTTGGTGATACAGAAGTAGCACTTAAAATGAATTGGGCTGATTTTGTGCTGCAATGGTTGGTTAAAAGCATGCAATGGTTCAAGGAAGCAATTAGGAAGTATGAGAGAGCAAGTGGTCTTGGAGGTTGCGTTTTGTTTCTGCAGATGATCATTTATTCTACTTACTTTTTTATGTGTTATCTTTTATATTAAATGCCATAAATTTCTTTGCCATCAAATTTTTTATCTAGACCACTTATATTTAAACATGCCAATTAAGTTGGACATCTATCCAAGGGTGTGCGCTTGGGAAAGTTCTGACATATGTCATGCAATTGTTTCTGATAAGCATAAAGGAGGTGGTTTTGGATGTTTAAAGGTTAGGCTATTGAACTCAAGTGGCATTTCTAGAACTGTTAGAATATGTTTTATAGTTTTTCAATGTCTTTACTGTAATATCTCGAAATTTTTATTTCGAAATATTTCTATTTAAATTTAATCGAAAACTATTAACCAGTGATATTATGTCACGCAATATTTATTTGAATTGAAAACCATTGTGATTTGCCTGAAAATCAATTAAAAACTGTTAAATCCATTAAAAATCAGACTAAATTATTGAATTGGACCGAGTTGATTCGAATTGAAATTAACCAGATTTTTTTTTATCACTGTGTTTTTCACTTGGGAGGTTTATTTTTTTGTTATTGTTAAACTCTCAAAATTTTGGGAGAGATTGATTGTCGTTAGCCCGATTTTAGGGTATATTTAGCGTATATATAGTGGAGTCTGAATAGTCTGTATCAAATAAGGATTTCGAATCTTGATTAACTTCCTATTTAGAGTTATTTTAGGAGTCTATTTATTTAATTATAATAATTTATTATTATATGTTAACAGTAGTCTCTCATCAATTATTTGGTCATTTATGTCCAAATATAATATTCGTAGAGTATTTTTATTTATAACTGATTAAAGAAATTTTATAACTATTAATGTAAAGAATTTTAATTTAATGAGGATCAAGAACTTATTGCTTCTTCAGCCTCTTTATGTGTATTTAGTCTTTTTTACTTGTTGTTGGGTGTGATGTGGAGTTATGTTTTTCACTTAGTCTTTTGAACAAGAAATAGAATAATTTGGCGAACATTATTTTGACAATTTAAGTGATCTATCTTTTGTATCTTGATATTCTATCAGATTAATTGGCGAGCTTATGGGCCGCTTAGGCCATTAGCGAACTTATGGGCCACTTAGGCAATGTGAGAACTTGTAGGCCGCTTAGGTCATTTGGAGAACTTATGGGCCGCTTAGGCCATGGAAGGACTTGTGGGCCGCGTAGGCCATGGAAGGACTTAAGGACCGCGTAGGCCATGGAAGGACTTTTAGGCCGCATAGGCTGTGGGAGAACTTCTAGGCCGCATAGGCCGTCTGGGCCGCTTAAACCATGGGAGAACTTCTAGGCCGCTTAGGCCATGGGAGAACTTCTGGGCCGCTTAAACCATGGGAGAACTTCTGGGCCCCTTAGACTATGGGAGAATTTCTGGGCCGTGTAGACCATAGGAGAACTTCTGGGTCGCGTAGGCCATGAAAGGACTAAAGGGCCGCATAGGCCATGAGAGAATTTCTGGGCCACGTAGGCCAGGGGAGAACTTTTGGGCCGCATAGGCCTTTGGTGAACTGTCCACTGGAATGAGATAATTGGGCCGTTTAGACTTCTGGCGAACTGGAGACTGGTCGACTGCTTAAGTGTATTTTATTGTCCTCTATTTAGTTATACTACCTGCGCTTTTATCATGATATAAATAATGTAGTTATATAATTCAGATAAATAAATATTCTATCGATAATATTATTATCTCATCTTAAGGGAATTTAAACAATTAAATTACTAATTAGAGAATAATCAATAGTTTATGCCACATGCGAATATAACATGACTTATAAATCATAAATATTTAAATATATAATTAAAATATTAATTAGAGAAAACTTATCTTTTCTTTTTTTATTTATCATTTTTTTGTATCCAACTGCTAATTTATATGTATGGTCCATAAGATTTTCGAGCTTGAGTCAATGCCAAAGCTAGGAGTCCTACCAGGCATCTAGCTTAGCAACCATTGAACTACCATGAAAGTGTAGGCTACACAAGCAAAGGATATATGAGCAAGTGAGTCTCTGCTTGCTTTCTTGAAATCTCATTCTTTTAATAATAATAATAATAATAATAAACAGAGAAGAGGGAGCCTATTTTATTGCCTAGTCCATTCGTAGAAAGTAGTATTACCATAGCTACACAAGAACAAGTTTTTGAGATGGAATTGACCGTTTAGCCTATGCATCATAAGCCATGCACTCATCTTCCTTTCTTTATAAAATAATCTCGTCCCATCCTCTTAGACCCATCACAATACAGTTAGCGTTAATTATTCTAGAAATATATTACCAGTTATTTCTATAACCCAGCCAATTAAACTATTTATTAGAGACTGATAATAAATTTTTTGGATTAATAATAAATCAATTAATTAAGAGTGATTCTATAATTACATGAATTGAAAAATTGATCATAAATTATTAAAATATAAAAGTACGAATTTGATAAAGTTGGGGTTTTACAATGATAGATTTTTGTTAAAACTAAAATCTGCCAAATCTAGTAATTTGATGGTTGATTGATTATTTGATTATAGGCTAATTTTTAGTCTAGAGTAGTATTATTATGGAGGTTAATTTGATTATAGGATATTGATTATTGGTTGATTATAGTATTTTAATGGTTGATTTTATTATTTAGTGGTTAATTTTTATGATTTATTAATTTTTCAATATGGAGTAATAAGTTATAAGATAATTGAATTAATTAGTTATGAGAATTAGTAAATTAAATTGATTATAGGATTTTAATTAATTATTATTGATATTTGTGGTTATAAAAATTAAATTAATTATGGGTTTTAATATTTTATAAGTGTTAAATTGTTAGAAGACTTTATTTAGTTAAGGATTAATTTTAGATGGTAACAAATAAATTATTACAAAAGTTAATAATTTTAATCACACAAATTAAATGATTATTATTAAAGGATTTTAGCTCATTAGAGTATTTTGTGTGTTAATTTGAGTATTTGATGGAATAAAATTAAAATAAGTGTTAATATATGAATTATTAAGTCTAAGATAAGTTGAAAATGATAATCACTTGGTTATACCGGTGGAAATTCTAATGGTTAATATTTAAGGATTTTAATTGGTTAGAATTATTGTTATAAATGGAATTCAATGAGTTATAATTATTTTGGAGTTGAATCGATTATGGAGAATTTGATCAATTGAAATAATGTAGGATGTTAAATAAATTCAAGGAATTTGATGGTAATTATTATAAGGTAAATATAAAATAAATTTTGGTAGAATTGAATAAATATATGTGGTGAATTAAATGGTAGAATTATTGGTGCATTTTGATTTGAATTAAAAGATTGGAATTGGACAATAAATAAAAATTGATTATATGTTATCAAGAAATTATTGTTTATTGGTGTTAATTTATAGTTAGGAATATAAATATATTTTGAGGATATTAGAATTAAAGAATTAAGTTATTAAATAGAGGAATATAGTTTCGTGGTTATTAAGAATTAAATAAGGTAAAATAAATTACATAATTGAGGAATATTTGGAGACTGAAAATAAATTAAGCAAATAAATTATTTGATAGTAAATAGTAATTGCTCTGAAATTAAAGTTATATTACGTGAATTATATGGTAAGTCGATAGAAATATTAATTTGAGGTTAAAATAAAGTGTTATAATTGAAGGTCTATTATAAATTATTACTTTAATGGTTGAATATTTGGATAATTAGTTGATAATGAACAGACTGTGTAGGGAGTAATTGTTTAATATACTGGGTTATTATTTTAAGAAGCTAAGTTATATTGAAAGTAAGTGGGCAGTAATATTTTGTGATAATATTGCTTTAATTATAATAGGAGTTGGAATTTAAATAGAAAGACAAAAAAAATAAGCAGTTCGGTCTATCAAATTAATTCTTTAAATTTTTAGGGAAATCATTTATCTGATATTATTTTTCCTTATTATATGTGTCTTTCTAGATCGATCAAGTTCCTCTACTACTCCTGCAAGTCAGAATCCAAAGTAGAATTGAAATATTCTGCTATCACTGTGAGTAATAATAAATGGCGTACACCATCATTTGCATACACGTATTTCATATTGATATCATACTCTCTATATCATCTCAATATAAATAGTATTCATTTCCTATTCCAATTGTTATTATATTATCAATTTCATTCATCTTATAAATATAATATTTCAGTTCTATAATAATATATAATTTCGGTCTTTTATTACGTTCATATATTGCATATAATTTATTGTATTGATTAAATTGTTAGATATTTGTGATGTGATAATGATGTGCTTTGTATCTGGGTGAAAATTGAGACGACATGTGTCACTATAGGTTAGTGGGCCAGATATAGGAAATCGGTTCCCCAATATATATATATATAAGAATGAAAATTGGTCGAAGGCCAATAGGTATATTTGTGATGTCACTGATCAATTTTCATATGTTGTGAATATCTAAATGTAATATATTTGAATGTGCTGATGTTGTGACACATACTTGTGGAAAGTATGTCCATTTATTATATTGTGAAAGTATAATTTTATTATTTATTATTATTCACCGAGTTTGGTGAAACTCACCCCCCTCCCACAAGCTTTTTCAGAAAATAAAAATATTGCTGGTTTATAAAGACTTTACTTCTTTTTCGCAGAGATTCAATATTTAAATTCAATTTAAAAATGTTTGTATGAACTATATGTTGTGTTTGAAATATTCCGCATATTTTTATTTAGTTCCGCAGTTAGGATGATGAATTTATATTTGGCTATGTAAAAATAATAGTGTGCCGGTAAATAACCTATGGAGTAATTTTTTAGAATTTGGAGAAATTATGACAGAAATAGTTTGACCATATTACGAATGATGAATTTTGCATTGAATGTATTTATATTAAATGAGTACAAGCCAGAGCTATGAGTTAAATGTGATATTGAAGGGGTGCCAAGATTGGCACTGATAGATTTTTAAATAATGTTATAATATGAGCTTACTATTTTTAGAGTCAGATGATAATAGAAACAGATTTTTCACATTTTAGGCTTATTACGGATCTCAGGCCTTAAGTTTACCTAAATTTTAGTGTCGGTCGGACTCACGATTTTGGGTCGTAACATTTACTTTATATTAAACTCATTATTTTTTTCACTTTGAATTACAAATTTTTCTCATTAGATATGGGAAGCCTCATTCGTTACAGGGTCACGATTTAGATTGGGAATGTTTTCATCAGAACCAAATGAGAGATATTACTAATATGTGCAAGAATAGAAATTATAAAGCCTTTTGATAAACAGACTTATGTAATTGAATAAGACATATTAGGTAAAATTATATACACATTTAAGAAATAACATTAACAAGTGGCTAAGTTTAAAACTCAAAATTGAATGTTTAGGAGTTTAGGTCGTTGTGACGGTGGTGATGTTTGTTTGGTACAACGTAATAGAGTAGAATACCAATCTACAAATGGATCATTGGGGAAGTAAGGCAATTATTTGTCTTTGTGTGTTTCACCAGTCAAAATTTATACCCATAGGCTAATATTCACATTCTTGCTTAATATATTTTGCTTTCATCGATTTTAAGATTACATGGTCCTCGACCTCTGTAGGTTATGGTTGTTTCCAATAACAATAATGTAAATAATCCCAATAATACTAATGGCACGGCTAAGGCAGCAATCGAGTCACAGGTGATGAGAACTAATGAAGTCGTTAGCAGTTTTGATTAACATCATGGTTGATAACTAAAGAATTTTTTCAATTTGGTTGTTATTACGATATTGTTTGTTATGAGGTGTGTTTTCATTATTATAGATTGAGTTTTCTTTTGTTATTATTATTACACAACAATTGTAGTGATATTATATTTTTCATGGTAGTTGACATTTGATCCACGCATTTGTTTATATGAATTCATGTTCAGGTTCATTTGCATTTATTTAGATGTAGATGATTTTATAGCTTTAGTTTCTCTTATTCACTTATACGAAGTTGGGTTTTTTCGCTAAAATATCCACCCATGAGGTTGCTCACTTGCTAACTTGGGTTTTCAGATTTTTCCCAATATGGGTCTAACGGAGTGGAGTTTTATTCCTCTTTCTATTGTTTCTACAGAGTGTTTTGATTCTAATGTAGTCATTTCAATCTTGTCATAATTATTAATACTAAAGCATTGCCGATGTCATTACATTTCAGCAATATATTGTCAAAGTTTTGCTTTAAAGATAGCAAATATTTTTTTTCAATCAAAATATTTTATAGATGGCAATGAATTTGACCCAATATTAACCCAAAAAATAAACATAATATTTTTTAAAAAATCACTTTATCATATTAATTTGGACCCCTGTAATTTGTCCAATATTAATAATCATTCATACTGTAAATACTTAAGAGTGAAAAAAACTTTCGATTGTACCTCAAAGATACTAGCATAATCATTTATCATTTAATTTTCTATATTGTCCAGTAGCTGTTCAAACATAATATATATAGTAAGCCCCACTTGAGAGAAATGAAGATCATGCCCAAACTTCTAGTTCCATAAACGTATATGAAACTAACAAAATCTAATGCAATCACCAACTTAAGAGTTATGCAGTCATTAAAGATACGATTGTGTGAATACTCAAATTTTGAGGCTCAAAAGGCAAGTTTTGAGAATTCTCCGGAACGAGAAAAAACTAGAAGGTCTGTCGGCCGCAGCGGTGGCAGCCGCCCTTAACGGCGGCGTTAGCCGCTGCGGCCATAGCCGTTA
>CANUEP010042873.1:0-24964 GCA_947857235.1 Jatropha podagrica | reverse complement strand
TTGTGTCAGTAATAGTGATTTACCGGTGTGTGAATAGTACCATCGGTCCAGGGCTTGGTGTTATTTTGGTTTGAAAAAAATTACTATACATGTCTAATGTTTCATTTAATATTTTTGGAGCATGTTTGCATGATTTAGGTGCGTAGAAAGTACTTCATGAATATTTTTGGAGAATTAAGGCATTTAATGCATAGTGTTTTCTAGTGTAGTATGTTAAGGAATAATTGAAAATTTATTTTTGTGGAATTAATTTAATTAATTGGTGGAGTTAAATAATCATTAGAGGAGAATTATTTTGTGAATATTTAGAGCCATTGGATGAGAATACCTTGACTTGATCATAGCAATTCATTTGGCATAAAACTAAGTGGTCAAGTTTGACTTTTCTTCTTAAAAGCAACGCTGTTCCTCTTTCTTCTTCCTCTCTTCTCCATGCCAACTTCTCTCTCTACTTCCTCCAGTTTCTCTCAGTTTCTTTACCTCTAAACTATCTCAATTTTCATGAATTAAAACAACGATTAGTAATTAGACCTTAAGAATTAAGTAGCATAAGTGAAAATTGGTGATTAGAAGTAAAGGAATTTGGAGTTTCCAACAAGTAAGTAAGTTGTGATTTTTGGATTTTGTAAATTAATAAGTAGAATTCATGGTTAGGACATGTAATTGATGCATTAAATCATGCTCCATTTATTTCTTTTGTTAATTCTTGATTTCAATGTGAGTTTTTCCTACTTTGAATAAGTTGGAGAACCTTTTTCATAAGGGAAGGAGAAAGCCAAGAATTGAGGCTCTCCAAGCTTGTTCAAGCTTGTTTTGAAGGTTAGTGCATTATTATTTCATTTCCCTTTTCATTTTCTTCAAGTTTCAATTTTTAGGTTTTTTTGTATGAATTTTGAGAAATTATGAATTGTGTTAGGGAAATGGTTATTTTATTATTTTAACTTGATTTCCTATGACTCTTAAGCATGATAGAATGCTTGAAAGGGAAGGGAAACAACTCCTTCCCCTTCACCCAAGCTTGGCCGAACCTCCCTTAGAGGAAGGCCCTTTGATTTGTTTCTTGCTTTTGCTTTCTTTGATGATTAATGAGTCTTTGAAAGGTTTTGTTTTAAGTGTGTTTATTTTGAAAGGAAAACATTTCCTCTACTATTTATAAGAGTGGCCGAACCTAAGGTAGGTGAAGGGCACTATATTTACTTTGATTTCTATGCTTGATTTTAACTTAAATGTGTTTGTTAATAAGTAATTTGATAATGGTTAAAACCTCTACTTTGAATTTTAGGGTTTAAGCATTTTATTAAGACTTAAATAAGGTTTTGAATGTGTAAAAATGAGTTTTATGGTTATTTGTTTCAAGCAATGAATTTAATGTTTTTGAGTAGTGATTTTAAGTAAATAATTAAGACTTTTGATGGAGGAAATCATTCCTCCTTTTTTCATAAAGAGGTCGAACCTCCTTTTAGTAGGTAAGACATGTTTTTGCTACTCTAAATGATTGTTTCTAAGTAATTTAAGCTATATATATAGACACACACACACACACTATGAAAGTATGATTTTTATTTGAAATGTAAGTGGGTTTGATGGACTTTTACAAGTTGTAAGTTAAGATAATTTGAAGTAAAAACAATTAAGTTATGAAAGTTTTGTTAAGAAATGATTTGGACTTTTATGTACTTGGTTGAAATGTGATATGATATGATTCATTTATATAACATGAGCATGCTCGGCTTTAATGCCATTATGATATGATATGAGCTATGATCATATGCTAGGGTTATTAACCCTTATGTTTAAGCGGACGAGCTTATTATGTATAAGTAGACTTTAATACCTTTATGTTATGGTTGGCAACCTAAGGCCAAATATGTTATGGTTGGCCCAAGATATAAAGAAAGTAACGAAACATATGTTTTGATGCTAAAAATACTTTTGTTATATTTTAATTTAAAGTATGAAAATGTATTTTAAATGAACACTTATTATATATTTATAATTTTGTTAACTTATGGTTAAGTTTTCCTATGACTTATGTTTTAAGTATTTTTAATATTATGGAAATTTTATGATTTATTTCTAAGCATTTTATATGAAATATATTCAAGTATTTTGTTTAGCACCACTGAGTCTTCCACTCAGCACATTGATTTCTATCACGCGCAAGTTGTGAGCAGTGGATGCTACCTGAAGACTGGAGACATAGCATCAGAAAGGATACTGTTTTTAGGGTTGGATATATTTTGCGATGTAATTGGGCGGTGGGTGTTACATTTAGTGGTATCAAAGCATAAGTTTAGCCGATTTTAGAATATATGATTTGGTGTGAGAGTTTATCTGATCTGGAGTAATTACATGAGTGATTTAAGTTTAATAGATGTCATATTAGTCTGTTTTGGGGGCTTCTCTTTTATGTGAGCCTGTTAGTCTTTGTAGGTATTCAGTTATGTCTCAGCATTTGTCTGATGAGGAGGTGGGATAGTTATGCCCCTCCAGAGGGTAGTATGCTTGAGGGTGTAGTACCAGTTGGTGGTGTTTTGGGTTCTGACGTGGAGCGCGCCTCAGCTGTGGGGCAGGCTGTTGTGGGTCCTACGGGGCCTAATCAGGGTGATTTTGTTCAGCAGTTGGTTGCTGCTTTGAGGCAGGTTGCGGGAGCTGTTCCGCAAGCTCAAATCGCACCAACCCTTGTTCCAGCCCGTCCTCCTATTGAGAGACTAAGGAAGTGTGGTGCTAAGAATTTTATGGGTCAGAGGGATGATGTGTAACACCCACCGCCTAATTCCGAAGGACCAGATGACGAATGCCACATTCGGTGCTGGAGCACCGTCTCATATTATTTAAAAATCTAAATCATTTATTAGAAGTGGTTAAGTTTTCATAAGGAGACAAATAATATATTTTTTTTAAATAAGGTTTAAGAAAATTCCTACGAAAATTTCACAAAAGTTTTTTCTAAAAATCAACTTGCCACACAAAGAAAATAAATACACTTTCAATATTTATTCCTTCAAACCCCAAAACTCCAAAATCAATACAATAATTCACATAACACTTCTAAATACTTTTATCAATCAACTTAGATTCTATCATATTATATTGCCATTCATTTCAAGATTTGATTACCATTAACCATGCACTTCAAATTTACATAAAGACAATACTTCTTAATTAATCAAAATTCTCATTAAATTATAACTCAATATTTACAACCTCAATCCTTTTACAATATCCCTATACATGCCATAATTACATCTTAATACATATCCTACCCAAAAATTGAGTTTCTTCTACGATGCTACGCCTCTGATCTTCAGGTAGCACCCACTACTCTTAACTTGCGTGTGATAAAAATCAACGCGTTGAGTATCTCACTTAGTGGTGCTAAATAATTTATGGATAAAATAGCAAAGGTTGCCTAAGCAACAAACCTTAAATATAATTTAAAATACTTAAATCAAGTATAAAATAAATCTTCAAGACGTAAAATCGAATTAAAACATTCCAAAAGTCAGTATGAAATTCATTCTTAAAAACAAATTCTAAATTTAGCAAATGTAAGAAAAAAAATTTCGTGGATACAAATATATTTAAAAAAGAATAGAGTTTATTCTTAATTAAGGGCTCATACATATACAAAGAGAAATATAAATAGATTCGATTTTAGAATATCATAATAATAGAAACGAGGCTTGTGAAAGCGTCCTTAATGGCCTGTGAAAGCGCCACCCCATATCAGAAACGAGGCCTGGGAAAGCGCCCCTAATGGCCTGTGAAAGCACCACACATAATAATAAGCACCTTCGCTTATTCATAAGGCATCCAGAGCCTAGCATATGATCATAGCTTCCATATAACAGAAAGGCTTAAAACCCGAGCATACTCATGTACTAGAATAAATCTCATCTTATTATATTTCAACCATGCATACTTGAGCCCAATATCATATAATTCCATCTTAAATCATCATATTTCTTATAAACCATTTCATAATAAAATATTTCATAATTTAACATATTTTCCACCAAAATTTCATAAACTTACAACTTAGGAAAATTATCAAATTTGCATACTTATGCAAAGCAAATTTTTTATTACAAAACACATTCAAAATCCTTAATTTGCATTAATTATTTTCTATGGTTCTTTTTATTAAGATGTATTTATAAATTAGTCAAATTTTGAGGGTTTTGTGGATAAATGTACTAAATCAAGAATTTCCAGCACTTTAATAAACTTGACCTTTGCTAGGTTTCTAGTGAATAATTGGAGTTGTAGGTTTCCAAAATTGAGTAAAATTTAATTCTTTAGAAAGCTAAGACAAAATTATACAAGTTTTATGAAGGGCTAAAAACCTAATCTTATCATTTTAGGGGTCAAAGATAAGAAACCAATTCGGACATACTAGTGGACTGCCATGACAGAATAAGTTTTGCTAAATAAATCATAAATTGAGCTACAAGTATCCAAATTATACATAAGGAGATGTTTTGGAAAGATAAAAAGTATAGCTACAACTTCCATGAAGGACATAAGATATTATCTTGCCATTTTAGTGGCCAAAATGGACAATCAATTTGGATATACAAGTGAGACACCATAACAAAACCAATTTTGGTATTTAAATCATAAATTGAGCTATAAGTATTGAAATTGAACATAAGAGGATGTTTTCGAAAGCTAAGAAATAGGGCTACAACTTTCATGAAGAAGTCAGAAACAGATGGAAATTATAAAAGGGTCGTAAAATGACTTCTAGTCCCACCTAAGGACACATCTAACATAAAAAATTCATCAATTCTAAACAATTCACATAGAACCCCTAACTTTTCATCTAAAAACATGAATTCTCAAAATCACATTTAAACCTAAAAATTTAAAACTTAAGAAAGGAAAGGAGAAGGAAAGTATTATTACACTAACCTTGAAGGCAAGCTTAAATAAGTTTAGAAAACTCTACTCTTTAACTTTCTCTTTGCCTTCGAAGGATGGTTCTCCAACCTCTTCAAAGTAGTAAAATAAATCATAAGAATCAAGAAGTGACAAAAGAAAGAGATGAAGCATGATTTAATGCATCAATTGCATGTCCTAACCATCAATTCTACTTATTCATTCACAAAACTCAAAAATCACAACTTACTTACTTTGTTGGTAACTCCAATTTCCTTTGTTTATGAACTCCAATTTCTTACTCCTTAGCTTAGGTATTAATGTCTACTTACTAATTCAAGGCTTAATGAAGTGATTTGGTGAAGTTTAGAGGTAGAAAAATGGAAAGAAAATGAGAGAAGAGAAGAGAAGAGGAGAAAGTGACATTGGAAGAGGTGGAGAAGAAAGAGGAATAGTGTTGCTTTTAAATAGAAAAGTCAAACTTGACTTCTTATTTTATGTCAAATGGGTAGCTATGATCAAGTCCCTAGTATTCTCATCCAATGGCTCTAAATATTCTTCAAATAATTCTCTTCCAAATATTTTTTAACTCCACCAATTTATTAAGTTAAATCCATAAAAATAATTTCTCAATTATTCTTTAACATACTAGACTAGAAAACACTATTTATTAAATATCTTAATTCTCCAAAAATATTCATGAAATATTTTCTATCCACCTGAATCATGCAAACATGCTCCAAAAATATTAAATCAAATATTAGACATGCATAGAAATTTTTTCGGATCGAAATAATACCAAGTCCCGGACTGATGGTACTATTCACAGACCGGTAAATCACTATTACCGACATTGAAAAAAAGATATTGAAAAATGGACTGTTACATGATGTGCCTTCCGCAGCAGAGTTTTGGCTCCGAGCTACAAAGAGGGTTTTGGAGCAGATGCAGCGTACTCCCTAAGACAGATTGATTCGTGCTACTTCCTTGCTGAAGGAAGAGGATTATTTATGGTGGGAGTCAATGGTTAAGATAGCTAGAGCCGAGGATGTGACATGGGATTTCTTCCTACTTGAGTTTTGGGAGAAGTATGTGGATAAGCTTCATACGGATCAAGGGATAGCAAAATTTCTCGAGCTTAAGCAGGGTCGGATGATCATTTCTGAGTATGAGCGGGAGTTCCTACGGCTGAGTAGGTATGCTTCTAGGTTGATCACTTCTGATACAGTGGATATACCAGAGGTTAGAGCATCGGCGAGGGCCTATGCTAGTAGGACCATGGAGGAGCAAGATGCTCCGGACATCATTGCAGGTACTTTCTCTATCTTTAACACTTTTGCACTTGCTTTGATTGATCCGGGCTCCACGCATTCATATATATGCATACATGTGGGTAGACTGAGTAGTATGCATGTTGACACATTAGAGCACAGCATTGAGGTCACTAGTCCCTTGGGTCAGAGCGTTGTAGTTGACCGTGTGTTTAGAGATTGCCCTATAGTCATTCATGGGCATGTGTTTCCTGGAGATTTGATAGAGTTGCCATTCCGGGAATACGATGTGATATTGGGCATGGATTGGCTATCACTTTAGACTCTGTCTGGAGAGGAGATTATAGTTATGGGGGAGAGGATGGATTAACTCTCTAATGTTATTTCAGCCAGTACTGCTAGGAGGATAATATAGCATGGTTGCGAGGCATTTTTAGCCTGTGTACTTGAGCCTGAGGAGAGATTCCCTAATGTCCATGAGATTCCGACGGCATGTGACATGTGTTTCCCGAGGAATTGCCTGGTTTACCTCTTGTGAGAGAGGTTGAGTTTAGTATTGGGATTATGCCGAATACTGCACCAATATCCATTGCTCCATATCAGATGGCTCCTACTGAGTTGAGAGAGTTAAAGATCCAGATTCAAGAGTTGCTTGACAAGGGTTTATTTAACCTACTGTATCCCCCTGGGGCACTCCAGTATTGTTTATGAAGAAGAAGGATGACACTTTGAGGTTGTGCATTGATTATAGGCAGCTTAATAAGGTGACAGTGAAGAATCGTTATCCATTGCCTCAGATAGACGATTTATTTGATCAGTTGAGAGGGGCCACTGTGTTCTCGAAGATTGACTTGAGGTCAGGGTCTCATCAGTTGGAAGTTAGAGAATCGGATGTGCCTAAGACTGCTTTCAAGACTCGATATGGCCACTATGAGTTTTTGGTGATGCCGTTTGGGTTGACTAATGCTCCAGGAGTGTTTATGGATTTGATAAACCGGATCTTCCATCCTACTTGGATCAGTTCTTGGTGGTTTTCATTGATGATATTTTGGTGTACTCTCCGACTAGAAAGGATCATGATCATCACCTACGAACAGTTTTGGAGACTTTGAGAGACCGACGGTTGTATGCTAAGCTTAGTAAGTGTAAGTTTTGGTTGACTGAGATTGCCTTCTTAAGACATATTGTTTCTACAGAGGGTATTCGAGTAGATTCGAAGAAGATTGACGCAGTGCTTAATTGGAAGCCACTTAAGAATGTCACAGAGGTCCATAGTTTCTTAGGTTTGGCTGGATATTATAGGAGGTTTGTTAAGGGGTTTTCCCTTATTACAACCCCTTTGACTAGACTTCTTCGTAAGCATGTTCGTTTTGAGTGTACTGATAGATGCCAGAGTAGTTTTAAGAGGCTTAAGGCGATGCTTACTGAGACTCCAGTTTTGACACAGCTAGCTCCAGGTAGAGCATATGATGTTTACCGTGATGTTTCGCATAATGGTTTGGGTTGTGTGCTTATGCATGAGGGCAAGGTAGTAGCTTATGCTTCTCGACAGCTTAAGCCATATGAGAAGAACTACCCTACCCATAATTTGGAGTTAGCAGCTATTGTCTTCGTTTTGAAGATTTGGAGGCATTACTTATATGGTGAGACATGCCATTTGTATACGAACCATAAGAGCCTTAAGTATCTGCTTACGCAGAGAGAGCTTAACCTGAGGCATGTAGATAGTTAGAGTTACTTAAGGACTATGATTTCACCATAGATTACCATCCGGATAAAGCTAATGTAGTTGCAGATGCACTCTGCAGGAAGTCTTTAGTTGCCTTCGTGCTATGAATGTTCAGTTATCAGTGGCTAGAGATGGTGCTCTTGTAGCAGAGCTTAGGGTAAGACCTAGCCCATTTCAGCAGATTAGAGATGCACAGCAAGGTGATGAGACTATTGCCTTATGGAAAGGCTTAGTCAAAGAGGGTAAGAAGAAGAGATTTGAGATTAGGGATGACTGCTTATACTTTGGGGATCGGATTTATATGCCTAAGATATCAGATTTGAGGAGGAGTATCTTGGAGGAGGCCCATAGTAGTCCATATTCTATGCATCCAAGCAGTAATAAGATGTATCAGGATCTAAGGGTACAGTATTGGTGGCCAGCTATGAAGAGGGACATTGTAGATTTTGTGTCTAGATGCTTGACCTGTCAATAGGTTAAGGCAGAGCATCAAGTCCCATCGGGCTTGTTACACCCTATCTCTATTCCGGAGTGGAAATGCGATAGGATCACCATGGATTTTATGGTTGGTTTGCCTACTACACCTAGGAAGAAAGATGATATTTGGGTCATAGTCGACAGATTGACTAAGTCGGCACATTTTCTTTCAGTTAGGACCGACTACACTATGGAGCAGTATGCAAAGCTCTATATTGATGAGGTTGTGAGACTTCATAGAGTTCCTTCATCCATTATCTCTGATAGAGACCCGAGATTCACTTCGAGATTCTGGAAGAAGCTACATGAGGCTCTAGGTACTAGACTGCATTTCAACACAGCCTTCCATCCGTAGACAGATGGTCAGTCAAAGCGGGTGATTCAAGTGCTTGAGGACATGTTGATGTCTTGTGTGATAGATTTTGAGGGCAGTTGGGAGAAGTATACTCAGCTTGTTGAGTTTGCCTATAATAATAGTTATCAATCGAGTATTTAGATGGCTCCATTTGAGGCTTTGTATGGTAGGAGGTGTAGGACACCTTTATGTTGGACGGAGCTTAGTGAGGGTAAGATAGTGGGTCTTGATTTGATCCAAGATGCAGAGGATAAGGTTAGGATCGTAAGGGAAAGGTTGAAAGCGACTTAAGATCCTCAGAAGTCGTATGCCGATCTTAAGAGGAAGGAATCAAGTATTCAATGGGTGATAGGGTATTCTTGAAGGTATCTCCATGGAAGAAAGCTTTGAGGTTTGGTAAGAAGGTTAAGCTTAGTACTAGGTTTATAGGTCCATACGAGATCTTAGAGCTTGTGGGTCCATTAGCCTATAGACTAGCTTTACCGCCGGACTTGGATCGTATACATAATGTCTTTCATGTATCCATGCTACGGAGATACAGATTAGGTCCTACGCATGTTATTTTAGCCGAGTCTGTCACCATTGAACTAGACTTGACATATGAGGAGGAACCCATAAGGATACTTGCTAGAGAGGTTAGGGAATTAAGGAATAAGAGAATACTTCTAGTAAAGGTCCTATGGAGGAATCATAAGACAAAGGAAGCTACGTGGGAAAGAGAAGATCATATGTGACAATAGCATCCTTAGTTATTTATATCAGGTGAAATTCGAGGACGAATTTCTTTTAAGGGGGGAGAACTGTAACAGTCCGCTTTTTAGTGTCTTTTGTAGTGTCAGTAATAATGATTTACCGATCTATGAATAGTACCATCGGTCTAGGACTTGGTATTATTTCGGTCCGAAAAAATTATTATGCATGTCTAATGTTTCATTTAATATTTTTGAAGCATATTTGCACGATTTAGGTGAGTAGAAAGTACTTCATGAATATTTTTGGAGAATAGTGTTTTCTAGTGTAGTATGTTAAGGAATAATTGAGAAATTATTTTTGTGAAATTAATTTAATTAATTGGTGGAGTTAAATAATAATTATAGGAGAATTATTTGATGAATATTTAGAGCCATTGGATGAGAATACCT
Organism: Jatropha podagrica; assembly: GCA_947857235.1. Lineage (NCBI taxonomy): Eukaryota > Viridiplantae > Streptophyta > Magnoliopsida > Malpighiales > Euphorbiaceae > Jatropha > Jatropha podagrica. Next base: position 15,106 of record CANUEP010042873.1, on the reverse strand, counting down.
TGACTTGATCATAGCCATTCATTTGGCATAAAACTAAGTAGTCAAGTTTGACTTTTCTACTTAAAAGCAACACTGTTCCTCTTTCTTCTTCCTCTCTTCTCCATGCCAACTTCTCTCTCTACTTCCTCCATTTTCTCTCATTTTCTCTACCTCTAAACTACCTCAAATTTCATGAATTAAACCAATGATTAGTAATTAGACCTTAAGAATTAAGTAGAAGAAGTGGAAATTAGTGATTAGAAGTAAAGGAATTTGGAGTTTCCAACAAGTTAAGATTTTTGAGTTTTATGAATTAATAAGTAGAATTCATGGTTAGGACATGTAATTGATGCATTAAATCATGCTTCATCTATTTCTTTTGTTAATTCTTGATTTTAATGTGAGTTTTTCCTACTTTGAAGAAGTTGGAGAACCCTCTTCAAAAGGAAAGGAGAAAGCCAAGAATTGAGGCTCTCCAAGCTTCTTTAAGCTTGTTTTGAAGGTTAGTGCATTATTATTTCATTTTCATTTTCATTTTCATTTTCTTCAAGTTTCAATTTTTAGGTTTTTTTGTATGAATTTTGAGAAATTGTGAATTGTGTTGGAGAAATGGTTATTTGATTGTTTTAACTTGATTTCCTATGACTCTTAAGCATGATAGAATGCTTGAAAGGGAAGGAAAACACCACCTTCCCCTTCACCGAAGCTTGGCTGAACCTCCCTTAGAGGAAGGCCCTTTGATTTGTTTCTTGCTTTTACTTTCTTTGATGATTAATGAGTCTTTGAAGGTTTTGTTTTAAGTAAGTGTGTTTATTTTGAAAAGAAAGCATTTCCCCTACTATTTATAAGAGTGGGTGAAGGACACTATGTTTTTGTTTGATTTCTATGCTTGATTTTAACTTAAATGAGTTTATTAATGAGTAATTTGATGATGGTTAAAATCTTTACTTTGAATTTTAGTGTTATAAGCATTTTATTAAGACTTAAAGAAGGTTTTGAATGTGTAAAAATGGGTTTTATGATTATTTCTTTCAAGTAATGAATTTAATGTTTTTGAGTAGTGATTTTATGTTAATAATTAAGACTTTTGATGGAGAAAATCATTCCTCTTTGTTTTCATAAGAGGCCGAAACTCCTTTTAGTGGGTAAGGCATGTTTTTGCTCTTCTAAATGATGGTTTCTAAGTAATTTAAGCTATATATATATATATATATATATATATATATATATATATATATATATATGCGTCCTATGAAAGTATGATTTTTGTTTGAAATGTAAGTGGGTTTGATGGACTTTTACAAGTTGTAAGTTAAAAAAATTTGAAGTAAAAACAATTAAGTTATGAAAGTTTTGTTAAGAAATGATTTGGGCTCTTATGTACTTGGTTAAAATGTGATATGATATGATTCATTTATGTAGATGAGCATGCTCGGCTTTAATGCTATTATAATATTATATGAGCTATGATCATATGCTAGGGTTATCAGCCCTTATGTTTAAGCGGACGCGCTTATTATGTATAAGTAGGCTTTAATACCTTTATATTATGGTTAGGGACCTAAGGCCAAATATGTTATGACGCCCCATGATATAAAGAAAGTAAGGAAACATATGTTTTGATGCTAAAAATACTTTTGTTATGTTTTAATTTAAAGTATGAAAATGTATTTTAAATGAACACTTATTATATATTTATAATTTTGTTAACTTATGGCTAAATTTTCCTATGACTTATGTTTTAAGTAATTTTAATGTCATGGAAATTTTATGATTTATTTCTAAGCATTTTATATGAAATATATTCAAGTATTTTGTTTAGCATCACTGAGTCTTTCACTTAGCGTGTTGATTTCTATCACGCACAGATTGTAAGCGATATATGTTACCTGAAGACCGAAAGCGTAGCAACAGAGAAAATACTGTGATTAGGGTAGGGTATATTTTGCGATGTAATTATGGCATGTATGTAATTGTAAAAAGTATTGAGAATGTAAATATTGAATTTGTATTTGATGAGATATGTGATTAATTAAGTAATATTATCTTATTATTAATTTATGGTGTACGATTGTTGATAATTAATTTACTGAATGAATGGCAATATAAGATGATAGAAACTATATGGATTGATGTGAGTATTTAGAAGTGCTTGTGAATTGTTGTATTGAATTAGAATTTTGGGGATTTGGAGAAATAATTATTGAAAGTGTATATGTTTTCTTAGTATGGCAAGTCGATTTTCAGGGGAACTTTTACGAAATTTTTATAGAAATTTCTTGAAATCTTTATTTTAAACCGTATTTTAAAAAAAATAAATAAATACCACTTGCCTCTTTATGAAAACTTAGTCACTTCTAATATATGATCTGAAATTATTTAGTAAGAAAAGACGGTGTTTCGGCACCGAATATGGCATCCGTCGTCTGGTCCTTGGGGATTGGGTGGTGGGTATTACAGTTAGCAAGCTACGGGTAGTTATATTTATATTTTAAGGGCAATTAGGTTCGAAATTTTATTTTCTTATAAACCAACTTCTTAAATCACAATAATAGTAATTTCTAATCATTCTAAAATATTAATCGCAGCATGTCTACCAAACCAGGCTTACACGGTTAACATAATCCCTTCTTAGTTTAAGCTTCTGTGATGTTTATGGTTTAGAAGCCATTTATCTATTTTACGTCAATTCACAATTTAAGTATCAATTGATGTTAGAGAGTAAACCCAATTGTATATTCATACTCTACATTGAAAACATAGCATTTTGCTTCTTGAAAACTCAGGTCACCGGAGTCACAGCCAGTGCCGCTGTCCACCGTGACCGCAGCGTTGATGAATTCCAAAATTCCTCAAAATTTCCATATTGGTTGTAGCTTTTTATATAGAACTCAATTCCCTAACCAATTTCATCATTTAAGGCTTATTTTATCGAATTCGCAAAACTTGTTCAAATTGAAACCTAAGTTCCAAATTCCTTTAAAACTCAACCAATAACTAATTCATTGAAGGGAAGTTAACTCAAAATAGTAGGGATTGTTTTACACTAACCTGAATGAGAGAAAATTTACTGGAACATCAAGAGGCAATGAAGAGAGAGCTGCATTGATTGATGAAGAACCGCTGCTCATTCTTATTGTGCTTGCTGGAAAAGAAGAAGAGAGATACAAACGGCAGAGAGACAGCATGGTAAGGAGCTCTGGTCGACGCAACTCGAGCCCAAGTGACCGTTAGCCACTGTCGTTCAAAGCAAAGAGGAGAGAGGAAGCCAACACAGCTTCTATCCCCTATTGTTGTGTTAAGATTGACAGGAACAAAGAGAGAGAGTGTGTGCTGGAGAGGCAACGATGGTGTGAAGAAGCTCCAGTCGGCAGAGCTTGAGCTCCAATGAATGGAAAAATGAAGAGGAAGGAGAGGGGTTGTCAGCACTAAAGGGAAGGAGAGCAAGATTAGGTTAGGATAAAAATGGGTATTTTCTATAAACTAGGACTTTTTAGTTGATTCTAAGTTGATTTGGGTCCAAATTAGGTTTGATTCGGTTTTTAGTTGATTTTCTCTTACTTGCCAATTTGGTTCATTATGAAAACATACTTGCATTTAATTTTGTCAAATAAATTCACAGGTTGTTAATTTAAATAGTAGTCATGTATATATTTTAATAATTGATATAATATTCAACATTCAATACTATTTTTTTTTTTTTAAAAAAAAATATTTAGAAAATTCTCGACTAGATAGTTCGATAATAAGCTTTTGGGCTTGAGCCTAATGCGAGTGCAGGCTTAAATTAAAATTATTAAACACATAGATCCATGAGACCGAAATACGAATTTCCATTTAATTAAAATTTGAAATTTTTGAAATTAAATTACGGGATATTTTAGTTCTCTCCCTCTTAAGATAATTTGTCCTCGAATTGAATTTAATAAGGAATTATAGGAATAGAGATACAATTAATGTTAAGATTATAATAAGATATACTTTAGATAAAAAAAGGATAGTGTGAGAATAAATAATATAGATTGACCAAAGGGAGGAGGTGTAGTATTCTGATTGTATTTCTATTGTCAACCATTATGTTTCTTTGCTATGAAAGAAGCTAATAACTTTGAGAGGATTATTTTATTTCAAACCAACCATTCTCAAACAATTTCTCTTAGATTGATTTAGTTACAAGGTTCTTTATTGAATCCATACCTTCCATCTCAATAGCTCCTTAAGACCTTATTTACTTTTCCCTTTAACTTGTAACCCAAAATATTTAACGCACACATATTACCGAAACACTAATCTTATGAATAAGATTTGCTACTTTGAGGCATACATTTCTAATTTCTCAAACCAAGAAAAATGTTTTGAACGATGTGAATGAGATCTAACTTAATCTTTAAAGTATTTTCTGAATTTAAACATTTATAACTTGTTTATTTCGCACTTGTCTATACCAAGTACTTAGAAGAAAACTATCAAGATTTCTAATAGTAGGGCCATATATACATATATCAATTCAATTTATAATACCATTCGAATAAATACTACATAGCTTGAGGAGGCAGTATTTGTCCAACTTCTCATTAAGTTACTTATGTTTCTATATCCTGCCATACGCCGATACACTGCTAGCTTACTTCATAATTACATTCCATCATTAAACGATATTAAGATTGCTACCAAATGAAAGAATGAGTTTAAAACAATATTATCGATTAAACCCTAATAAAAGTTTATAAAATCCTCCAACCCTAATAAAACAATATGATTTTATTTCCTAACTCACTTCAAATAAAAGCCATGAAGATTCCATATAGCTAATGCACTTCTCATTCAGCAAGATTAATAAGAATTTTCTAAAATTCCAAATGAATAGTAGTTTAAAACTCAGCTAGCTTATTAACAAATAAATACTCCAAATACTCTTATGTTCTGTTAAGAACACAAATATAACATTCCTTCATTATCCAATAAATAACTCCTTAAACAACAAGTACATTGAGTAATAAGAATTCCTTATTCTAATCGCTTTACATCACGAAATCACATTTATTTACATTCGTTGTTACCTCAACTATATCCCCATGATTCTTTATTAATTCTCATCTTTGGTTATTATTATCAGTATTACTTGTCATTTGCACTTATTACACCATATGCTTAATATACAGGTTCGATTAGTATAACCCATAAAATTTTTCTAACTACATACTATCAAGCTAAAGGAGTAAGAGTTTTCTTACTAGATTCAATACATTTCTTGCCCAATAATTCCTTTCCCGATCAAAATTTGACTCATAATATGTATATTCATACCATAAACTATAATTCAACAATCAATTAAAATGGCTGCTGCCAACTCAAGAAAATTAAAATTCTTAATTGAATTACATACTATGTACACTAATTAATTATTTACTATCAAGAATTTAATTTACTTTCTCATATAAATCAGATCAATGCATCAAATTCGAACAAATGATTAGATTAGCTGTCGCCACATTGAAATCAGTCTAATTTCTTAAAGGAAATTAAAATAACTAAATATGCTTATAAATTTTCAGTTGTGCTTATACTCAACAATTTAAAAAAAAAAATTTCCTCAAATTTTCATGTAAATAGTACCTTGGATTAAAGCTAACTACTATCACAATTGTATTGCATCATCTTCCAAACTAAAATCCTTTTGTTCATCTTAAATTATTCGGCCCATAAAATCAACTAGCATAAAAGAGTTGGCAAATAACTGAAGTAGACTGTCCGTTCACAACCTATTCTAACTTAAATTACAATGTAATCATTGTCCAAAGCAGAGAGCTTATTTGCAACATCAAGACAAATTCCATTTAAGTGAAGCTCATGCATTTTCTCTAATCTGTTGCAGCCAATCAAGAAGAACCACAGTTATCTAATCAAAATTCAATTTCCCTATGCTAATTAATTCATTCCCCATCTACGGTTTAACATTATTCATCATCTTCTACATTCATCTTATTATACTAGATCCATAACTTAGTTTGGCCCATTAAACATCCTACATTCATTCCCCAACTGGCATTTTGCTTATCCCTAGCTCATCAATAGTCCTTGCATTTGATGTGCCCTCAAAATACAATGAAAATAGTATTTTCAACTACAACCTTATTAAAACCAAGTAATTAGAAAAGGTAAGGATATAATCATAATAATATATGTATGGATTTTTTTTCAATATATTTAAACATTCCCTCTATTTCAAATTTACTTTAATTTAACATGTATTCAAGAAAGCAATTGCTAATCAACTTAAAATTTTAATTGAAAAGTACAACCTTGATTTAAATGCTTAAATAGAGTAAACTAAATATATAGATCAAATCATTCTTTAATAATCTAGAAATATGGCATTCTTGTCAAAACGAAACCATTTTTTTTTTTAAACACTTTTACTTCAAAGTATCATAAAGATTTTTAAATAGGTAAACATATCAAGTTTAAATCATTCACAAGGTCATGAAGTAACAGTTGCTTCAAACGCCAAAACCCCCTTTTTTTTCAAAAATTTTGCAAAATTTTGATCTTGCATATTTTAAATCAAATAAATTAGATTTCAAAAAAAAAAAATAAGATATAATGGTATGTTATAAAGGTTAAGATCAACATACAGTTTCAAAATTTCCTATTTTATACTTTAAAGTATTAAATATCTCACAAGAATTAAATCCCCAAAAGGGTTCGACTCAAATGTCATAACAATAATGTTAATTATCAGAACTTGGAAATACATTCGTGTTCAACTTAAAAGAAAATAATCAAATCGATATCATGCAAGGTTATAAAAGAAAATGTGAAGCAATTATGATTTTTTTTTTCCTTGAATCAAACAATTTATGATTCAAAAGCTTTCTGTTAAATTGAATTCAGGGCACATCCAATTAATGAAAACAAATGAACTAAAGAGGAATTGCGTTAAAAATTTCAGGCTTATGTTCATAGGATAAAATCTAAGTGCTTCAATAATTCCAAATTTCTTGTACATCTGTGTCTTTGTAATGGAATTTAAGTACTTATTCCCAACTACTTAATTCCAACTGTTTATTATAACACTCAAAATATATTCAGTAGTTTGTAAAAATTCCTATTGTTCATATACTTTGTTCCTTTCTCCTGTCAAACAGTAATAATATTTAAACCATCCCCTTTTCCCAAGTCCATCAAGCTAAGAACACAGTTTTCATTAGAAAGAGTGCACTGGTTGATCAGGCCACCACACTTCCTTCCAATTTCCCCTGTGTTTCCGAAGCTTTATGATGGACTCATAAAATATTATTTATTTATAACTATGTTTGAGTTCCACCACTTGATTTCTCATTTTGATGAAGTTATGGATTTGCAACCGTTTTAGTGCACAGTGCATCCACCTGCACCTACACAGTATCCGATCCAAGGTAACTCTCCATTGTTGGTTATGGCCGATCCCAACATAGGAGCATAGAAGTCTTACACACCATTCGTAAGTTTCGCAATTAATTCCTAAAGCCCAATTTACGCTCTGATACCAACTTTGTCACGACCCATTACTTGGGCCAGACCAGAACTAAGGCCTGGGTAGGCTTAAGACCACCAAAGCTCGTAGTAAGTTTAACTCGGTTAAGCTCGTACCCTACTTACAAATGTGGTATTGGCCCAATAACAATATTTTCATAGTCAAACTCAATATGATCGCTTACAAACAAATTAAGAGTACAAATTATGTCATTAAAATTTAAACCTATATTACACAATTACACCCATCTTGGAATACAATTGTGAAACTCTATAAAATTACAATCTCTTACATTAACAAACTTAATATGTCTATTATTGTTATACTTTGTCCGTATTACAATTTAGTTGGATCCATAAGTTCCTTCTTTCCTTCCAATACCTGGAAAAAAAATAGGGACGCAGGGGTGGGTATCAAATTCAATGAGTAGGGTTAAATAACCCTCTCACCCCACACAGTCATACATAGGATAATTATGTTATTCAATTAGTAGCCCTTCAGCTATTTATAAATGAACAAGCAAGCATGAATGAACACTTATCAAACAAATTGCAACAATTCAGACAATTAAAGAGTGCATATTAGTCTGTCTGGTCACCCACTATAAACAAGGATCATACTCTCCCCAGAGCATGCTTTTAAATACTTTCCAAAAAATAATCTATGATCCTTGTGTCAAGTGCACTCAAGGAGCCCACCCCCGTTCGAGCTTGACGGACCTGGTCTGCCTATGTTTCTTTTCTTTTCTTTTCTTTTTTTTATCATCGATGCGCATCAAAATACGGAGTGCACAGGGGGGACGTCACTCTACCTGCTTACCGGCCACTGTCGGCATTTTCACCATGCCTGTACTCTCACCCCAGGGTTACCTACATCATTCTAATTCAACGACACATCACAGCCAAATCACATTCAATCACAACATTTCATTTCATATAGATGTTTGTAAAGTAACTAGCATTTATATATTTCAATGTCTAAATGCGCGTTCGATGCAATTCATGGCATACACACCTATTTGGGATTTCAATATGTATGGGTGCTTTACAAAGTATCGTATTATTCATGTATGTATGAATTCAAATGCTTGAGTGATACAGGTTATCTAACTCTACTCACAGTTCTTTACAGTCCTTAACAAGACTATCTTCACTGCTGCTTCCTTTTAGCTTTTGTCTCATCATTTTGAAACTTTATAAGCATCTAAAAGGGAAATTTCTAAATGAGAATTCTAGATTGAAAAGAAAAACTTAATTCTTATTTATTAGCTATTTAGTCTTTATAACTGTTTATTTTAAGTTATAACTACATAGTACAAGTCTTATTTATTCAATTATTTGCTTATGAATCTAAATTTTTGATAGTCGCTTTGTTGAAAAAAATCCGGCAGCATTTCCTTTATAGTCAAACTACTCCAATATTTTCAATTCTCACATACAAGTAATAAAACACATATATTATATCAATAACCAACACAGCCCATCCATCAGGCAAATCAATTATATAATTCCCATCCTCCTTCATTGCATCATATATATCAATATCCACTTGCCTATCACTACTATTACCACAATATTACATTTTAAATCCACATTCTAATACCTTAAATAACAACTATAATCAAGTTGACATCATCGTTAGCTACATTCAATCTCAATTCATCAGTATTTATATAAACATCCGTATATAATATACAATTTTCGATTCTTATTAATAGGTAATTAACATTCAGCATCTTTACCCATCACTAATTGTAAACACATATATATTCATCCTTATATCATGGTCTAAGTTTAAAATCAATAACGTTAAAGGTTTCTCATTTTAGATATATATCTTCAAGTGACCTTAACTCATGCTAACAACTTTAGTAAGAAAATAACTTATTCATATCATTAGAATATTAAACCTAGCTTAGCCAATAGTTAGCAAGCTATGGGTAGTTATATTTATATTTCAAGGGCAATTAGGTTTGAAATTTTATTTGCTTATAAACCAACTTCTTAAATCACAATAATAAAGAAAGTTTGAAGCCAAAAATTTTAACCTCAAATTTTGTATTCTGCCTCTTCATATTTTCACATAAAAAAAAAAATTTGGAATCGAAATTTTTACCGATTCAACATACAGTGTCAATATGTTTACTGGTTTTTAATTTATATTGCACACCCTTTTAATATATGTAATGCCATGTAAAAATGTCTATATATTTTTATTGTATATGTGGACTAACTAAAAGGTAAAGTTATTTATCAAAATCAAATTATAAGTGCTTGCAACTATTTTCATGTGTCAACATTTTGTTATATAAATTTGCAAACAACCTTGCAAATATAAACACTAATCATTTACATTTTTTGATTATCTTATTAACAGAATCAACAAAAGTGCAACATTCACTGCTCAATATATCACTGGTTATTAATTTTTGTTGCACACATTTTTAATATATGTGTACTATTATGTAAAAATATGCACATATTTTTATTGTATATGTGAATTAACTAAAAAGTAAAGTTATTTATTAAAATCAAATTGCAAGTACCCACGACTATTTTCATATGTCAACATTTTGTTATATAAGTTTGCAAACAACCTTGAAAATATGAGAATCAATTATTTATATTTTTTAGTTATCTTATTAACAGAAACAACAAAACATGATTAAGTTAATAGAAGAACGAGAGTATTTTTCTTTTGCAATTTAAACCATTATTAAAACACTATTAAACAATTGCATTAAAATTGTAAAAGGATATTAAACATCATCAAAGTACATTTAAACATAACTAATGCTTCTATGGAATAGTTTACAAAATATAAATCAATACAAATAAATTTTTAGAATTAAGTATAAGACACAACTTTAATTAAGAAAAAAACATCACTTTTCTACTGTTTTGATTGTCAAAATCTCAACATCAAGGGAACATCACTTTCTTCATCGTTTGAAGACTGTGTTTTATCAGAATCAATTAAATGGGCACAACTATTTTATTTGAGCACTTTTGTTTGGGGAGAAATTTCTTTCTATTATGGATTTATTAGAGTTGTGTTAAATTTCACTATATATGCACACTTAAATGAAGTAAAAGCTTTTTGGTGAAATTTAATCTTGTGCATAATGTGTCTAAATTTTATAATTTTTTTTATGCACGTTTCAATCAATTTGTTAACATTAAATGCCACCAACAATGCCATTTTTTTGAAATACTCCCAAAGTTAATGTTTAATTTATAAACCAAAATGAGGACATATTGGACTTTTTATTTTGGCATTAGTTCCAAAATTACCATATTAAGAAAATTTATCTATATAAATAGAACATCCAACAAGAAAATTTTCTCTATATAAATAGAACGGAGAGAGTATAATATTTAACGTTCAATACTAATTTTTTTTATAAAAAAAATCTAGAAGATTCTCGACTAGATAGTTCGATAACAAGCTTTTGGGCTTGAGCCCAATGCGAATTCAGGCTTCAATTAAAATTATTCAGCACATAGGTTTATGAGAGCGAAATATGAATTTTCATTTAATTAAAATTTAAAATTTTTGAAAATAAAATTACGGGATATTTCAGGGATATAGGAGTTATTTTAAACATCCCTTTGGGGTATACTTGGCCACGGTTTCGAAACTGTCGGTTCCAGTTCTAAAAAATTTAGAACCGAAACCGAACCAAAGATTGACGATTCCAGTTATGATTTAAAACCGAATGATTATGGTTTTAGTTCTAGTTCCTTAGCGATTCCAAAATTGACGGTTACGGCCTGTTCTCAATTAGTTTTTCGATAAATCGCATAATTATAAAATAAAAACTTAAAGAATATTTGTTCTTCAAAATTTAAAATTTAAAATTTTGTGAAATGTTTCTAAAAAAAATAACCTTAAAAAATAAAAAAAAATGCTTGAACTCAATTTATTTGTTAAAAAAAGTCTTCAACTTAATTTATTTTTTGTTTAAAAAAGTTGGATCATATTTTTTGTTTAACAAATAAATTAAGTTCAAGCATTCAACTTAATTTTTTTAAAAAAAAAAAGAAAAAAGGGCTACAACTTAATTTTTTCTTTCAAAAATTAAGTTGCCTACATATTCTCTTAGAGTTTAGAGAAATCAAAGCTCATGTAATTTCTACTTACCTTATACCGATTTCCCCATTTTATCTTAATCGCTATTTCCACCACCGGTTGATGTTCTCATTTTGGACCCATCGTAAAGATCATAAAAATCATCAATTTCTTTTATATTCTCTTGTGCTCTTAGGTCAGTCTTGCTCTAATCATCCACACATAATTGTGCTTCTAGTGAATTGGGTGCCATAATATATCGTGTTTCATCAAGTATGTTTTCTCCTTGTTTAAAAGCTTGTTCAACCGCAATAGTAGAGATCGAAGCTGCTAAAACTTATTTTGCAATTAGTGAAAGGGTTGAAAATGCATTGCATGACGACTCCACCAATTTAGAATTAAGAAATTATTATCTATAAAACTATCACCACACTCGAAAGAAGTGGTAAGATAATTATCAAGTTCAGAAAAATAACCGAATCCCCTACATTCAGTATATAATTCTATAATATTTTTTCTAACTTTATGCAATACTACATTTATATTAACACTATCTTCTACATCATGATTTAATATTTCATAATAAATAGTTAAATATTCAGAGAAAATTTCAAATTTTCATCTAGGATCAAATACACAAGCAATAACAAAAAGGGATAGTATATTTTTAAAATAAGATAACCATTTTTTCCATTAATAAAACACAATTTTTTAATACATTATCATTTTCAAATTCTTGAAGTGCACCAATAATATTAATGCATGTACGAAAAAATAAATGAGATGCGGGATAATAAATCCTACTAAATTTATATGTAGAAGCATTAAAAATTTTTAAAATATCCAAAATATTTTCACAAATCTCACAATTTTGTGGATATAAATTAATCCTTCAATATTGTTAGTAATAAAAAAGTACAATAATTCTTTATATACAAAAGACTCGTTTAATAATTCATATGTTGAATTCCAATGAGTTGGGACATCTCTTGGAAAACGTTTGGTCTTTTTTTATTTTTCTTTTAAATTTAGCCTAATTTTTCATCACTTGGGGATGTCTCCCATAAATATGAAATAGCTTTTATAATTGGAGAAATAAAATATTAAAAAAATTTTAAACCATATTATATACATAAATTTAAAACATGACATGCACGTCTAATATAAAAAAATTTTCTACCAACATTTAGTTCACAAATTGATATAAATTCAATAATTGATTTAGTGTTGACAGAGGCATTATCAAATGAAATTGAAAAACTTTTTTGGTCAATGTATATTCATCTAAAATAGAAACAATCATTTTATAAATATTATTTGCAATATGTTTATCAAAAATACGAAATGCAATAATTCATTTTTGAATTTTTCAATCATCATCAATTCAATGACATGGATTACCCATATAAGAATGCATTTGCCAATGATCACTCCAAATATCACAACAAATTGAAACACGAATTTTTATTTTAGAAAATAAAAGTTTTAACACTTGTTTCCTTTTTTATACAAAGAAATAATAGTTCATTTTATAGTATTTTTTAGCACTTTTTTAGCATAAGGATTTAAAACTTTTTGACAATATTGATTAAAATCCACTTTTTCACCAAAACTAAAAGATAAATGTTCTATAGAAATCATTTTAGCTAATTCTTCTATTTATTGTTTTTCAAAATATTGAAATAAAGAAATGTTAGAAGATGCGTAGCAGAAAATTTATATTTGAGACTGATCAACTCCTATTTTTGTTGGATGTTTCGTCTCCAAATGCTTCCAAAATAATTTATAAATGCACGCTTATTTATATTTATAAGATGTAATACAATAATTGCAAATTACATTGAACATTTTGTTACCTTTAGATTTTTTCGTGAAATGACTGACGAATATGTTGAAACTTTGTCTTGCCTTTCTAACAACTTGTCACGATCCAAAATCGTGGGCCGAATTGGCACTAGAACTTAGGTAAGCTTAAGATCCCGAGACCCGTAGTAAGCCTAAACTATCAAAATCCATTCCTATTATCATTTGACTAACATAATAGTAAGCCCATATTATGACACTATTCATAAATTAATCAGAGTTAACATTTTTTATCCAGTCTTAGTATTAAATACTGTTTACAGCTCGGACCCATATCCATTTAAATAAAATATATTCTCATGTAAATATTTATTTGTCATAATATAATCAAACTATTTCTATCATATGGTCTCCAAATATTCAAAAAGAAACACTCCACAATTTATTTATAATCACATGATAATTCCTTTTACATAACCAATATTAATTAAACATCCTAACTGCGGAGTTAAATAAAATATGTGGAAAGCCACAGATATTAACAGATAATTCATACTAATATATCGAATCTCTGCAGAGAAGGAAGCAGAGTCTTATAAACCAACGGTACTTTTATTTCCTGAAATATATTTATGGAAAGGGGGTGAGTTTCATTAAACTCAGTGAATAATAATAAATAATGCAAATCCACACATTTAAGTAGTATGCTTTCATAATATATAAAATGGGCATACTTCACAAGCACGTGTCATACATCAGCATCTTCAAATAAATCACATTCAAATATTCACAATTGGTTAGTGAAATCACAAATCCACCTATTGGCCCTCGGCCAATTCCATAATATATATATATATAACAGGGAGCAAATCCCCCATATCTGGTCCACTGATCCATAGTGACATACGTCGTTCCAATTTCCACCTAGATACAAAAGCACATTATTTCACATCGCAATTATTCATAATTATATTCAATATAATAAATGCAACATATGAATGTAATCAAATGCGAAAATTATATAAATTTATAGAACCGAAATATTATATATCAAATACTAAGATTATAGAACTGAGATATTATATTTGAAAAATGAAGGATATCAATATAGCAATAGAAATAAGAAATGATTCATGATAATATAAAGAGTATATGGTATGCATAAAAAAATACATGTATGCAGGATGATGTGCACAATTTATTATTACTCACAGTGATCGCAGAATAATATTCAGGTCTGTCCTGGATTCTAATTTCTAATTTGGAGGAGCAGTAGACGAACTTGGTCGATCTAAAAAACACGTATAATAAGAAAAATATAATCAGATAATGACTCCCTTAATTAAGAATATTATTTTAATAAACATATCTGTTTATTTTATTTTTCTGATTAAATTTCTATTAATTCACTATATAACCTTACTATTTATCAACAATTAATTTATTCATTTATTTTGTATCTAGTTTGGATGTTAATTTTATTTATTTCACCACAAAATATATTTATACTCCAAATTATAATTTAACACCAACAATAATAATAATTTATTAGCAATTTTACCAAATATTTATTTTTAACTGGAATTACTTTAAACCTAATATTCCATATAATAATAACACTTATTTCACCAAATACTCAAATTATCATCCGAATAATTTAATTATATAAAAACCTTTAATAATAACCATTTAATCTTTGTGCTAAAAACTATTAACCTTTGTAATAATTTATTTATT
>CANUEP010042853.1:0-19270 GCA_947857235.1 Jatropha podagrica | reverse complement strand
TCTCTCCTTCTATCATAGGAGTGTCTTCATCTATTTCATTATCTACTGCTGGGTCAATAATTTTTCTTTCAAACTCCACCTATTTTGGAGTGCTCTCCCCCTGCTGCAAAGTACCATCTGATTGCTCCTTAGTCACCTTTTTCAACATTGTAGATTCATGAAAGGTGACATCTTTGCTAAAGATTATCTTCTTTGTCTCTGGACACCAAATTTTATATCCTTTCACGCCCGAGGCAATTCCCATAAAGATAACTTTTTTGCTCTTGGATCTAATTTTGATTCCTAAGCATGATAAAATGTGAAAGAACCAAACACACATAAAGAATCATAATCTGTAGCAGGTTTCCTAGACCATACCTCTAAAGGTGTTTTTCCATCAATAGCAGTTGATGGTAATCGATTAATAAGGTGACACACGTATGTTACAGCCACAACCCAAAATTGTTTGCCTAATCCAACATTGGTTAACATACATTGAACTTTCTCCAACAAAGTCCGATACATGCATTTTGCTACCCCATTCTCTTGCGGTGTATGTCTAACTGTGAAGTGTCATACAATTCCTTCATCTTTGCAAACCTTTATAAATGGAACACTTTTGTATTCTCCACCATTATCAATTCGGATACATTTGATCCTTCTGCCTGTTTGGTTTTCCACCGTCTTTTTCCATATGAGGAAAACACCTAACACTTCGTCTTTCGTCTTCAGAGTATACAACCAAACTCTCTGGTAAAAATCATCAACGAAGGTCATAAAGTAGTGTTTACCTCCCATTGAAGCAGTCTTGGAAGGTCCCCACACATTAGAGTGAATATAATCTAGTACACCCTTGGTATTATGGATTGTAGTGCCAAACTTCACTCTTGTCTACTTCCCTTTGATGCAATGTTCACAGAAGTCCAGTATGCAGGTTTGTACGTTCTTCAATAATCCTTTATTTGATAAAATTTTCAAGGACTTTTCTCTTGCATGTCCCAAGCGCATATGCCAAAACCTGGTTGCTTCTAGCTCCTTTTCATTGCTCCAAACTGCAGCTGTTTTCTTTTCAATAACTGCATTACCCTGATAATAATACAAGTTATTCCTTCTTTGTAATCCTTTCATCAACACCAATGCACTAGAGATGACTTTCTTCACTCCATTTCTGCAACCACTTTGGAGCCCTTTGATTCTAAGACTCCTACAGAGATTAGATTTTTTGTCAAACTGGGCACGTACACGACATCAATCAGAATCCTAATTGATCCATCATGATTCCTAAAACAGATTGAACCAATCCCTTCTGTGATGCAAGGATTGTCATTTGCTCTGTAGATCACTTCATCTTCAAGCTCTTTAAAGTTAAAGAACCATTCCTGCCTTCATAAATGGATCGCTTTTGTATTCTCCACCATTATCTGTTCGGAGACATTTGATCCTTCTGCTTGTTTGGTTTTCCACCATCTTTTTCCATATGAGGAAAACATCAAACACTTCGTCTTTCGTCTTCAGAGTATACACCGAAACTCTCCGATAAAAATCATCAACAAAGGTCATAAAGTAGTGTTTACCTCCCATTGAAGCAGTCTTGGAAGGTCCCCACACATCAGAGTGAACATAATCCAATATGCCCTTGGTATTATGGATTGTAGTGCCAAACTTCACTCTTGTCTACTTCCCTTTGATGCAATGTTCACAGAAGTCCAGTTTGTAGGTTCGTATGTTCTTCAATAATCCTTGATTTAACAGAATTTTCAAGGATTTTTCTCTTGCATGTCCCAAGCGCATATGCCATAACCTAGTTGCTTCTAGCTCCTTTTCATTGCTAGAAACTACAGATGTTGTCGTTTCAATAACTACATTACCCTAATAGTAATACAAGTTATTTCTTCTTTGTAATCCTTTCATCACTAGAGATGACTTTCATCACTCCATTTTCTGCAACCACTTTGGAGCCCTTTGATTCTATGACTCCCACAGAGATGAGATTTTTTGTCAAATTGGGCACGTACCGAACATCTATCAGAATGCTGATTGATCCATCATGATTCCTAAAATGGATTGAGCCAATCCCTTTTGTGATGTAAGGATTGTCATTTCCTGTGTAGATCACTTCATCTTCAAGCTCTTTAAAGTTAAAGAACCATTCCTGATTGGGGCACATGTGATGGCTACATCCTAAATCAAGTAGCTATGCACCAAATAAGCTTTTTGAGCATGCAATGGAAGAGCTCGTTGTTGTCATTACAGCTAATGAATAGACTGAATCAGCATCATCACACTCAGCTACATTTGAATCAATGATAGCTTTTCCTTTGTTCGGCTTCAACTTCGAACAGTCCTTCTTCCAATGGCCTTTCTCCCGACAAAAGGCACACTCATCTTTGTTCGATCTGGATTTCGAAAGGGATCTCCCTTTCTTTCCTGTCCTTCAATTTTGTGGACAACCTCTGAAACCAGTGCCTCTCCTGCTTCACTTGTCCTTTCTTTCTTCTCCTTTTTCCTCAATTCATGGTTGTACAGGGCTGCACAAACTTCACTGAGAATCACTGCAACTTTCCCATGAAGTAGAGGAGTTTCAAGATACTCATTTTCATCAGGAAGTCATCCCAACAACATTAAGGCCAAATCTTTGTCTTTGTATGTCTCATCAAAATTCATTAGATCAGCCACCAACTGATTGAAATTTGTGATGTGATCATTCATCATGGTACCAGAAACATAAGTAAAGCGAAACAATCTCTTCTTTATGTAGAGCTTGTTTTGACTGCTTTTCTTCACAAATTTTTCCTCCAGTGCCTTCAACAATTTATTTGCAGAATTCTCTTTCGAGAATGCATACTTCTACTCTCTAGAAAGACACGAGCGAATTATATCATATGCTAATCGATTCATGGTCTTCCACTTTTTCTCCTCCATCTCTTTTAGTTTCTCCTCTTTAATAGCAACATCTAGACCTTGTTAAAAGAGAGCGTCTAGAAATTCACTCTGCCACATGTCAAAATGGCCAGTTCCATCAAAAATTTCCACCGTAAATCTGGCATTTGTCACAGCTTTCCTTGCTAGAACAGATGAAGAGGAAGTTGACACCGTAGATGTGGAAATTTTCTTATCATCAACCATTTATGCTACAAATTCTATCTAATAGCTTTCAAAGACAATATTCAATAACCAAGAAACCTTGGCTCTAATACCAATTGTTGCAGAAGCGTTGCTATTTTAACAATTACTATTCACCCTAATAAATGGCTTCAAAATAAATTGGACAATGAAAAGTTATAAAATAGACAAATAAGGAGACTCACAAATTTAACGAGGTTCAGCCAATTTTGCCTACATCCTGGAACACTCTCAAGTTAATATTTCTCTAATTTAGAAATATTACAAATGGAGAGAAGAGACAATTAAGTCAATTGTTGGGCTATTGTTGTGCTTAACTTTTAGGATGTAAAACATATGTAAAACAATTAAGCCAATTGTTGGGCAATTAAGATAAATAAGGAGACTCTCAAGCTTCTGCTAGACTGCCGTCAGCCGATCACTGGGCCGCCATCAATGGCGCTGTGCACGATGGCTGGAAAGTTGGACTTCACCAAAATCGGGTGATTCTTACATCGTCAGGCTCGATTTTCATTGAGGAGTTTGTTTTTAATGTTGGTTCAATAAGATCGAATCTCTAGCCCATCGAAACAAGCTTGACAACCACCTCCATACTACCTTCTATGGTGGTTTCACCATTTGTGCCCAGCCGCCAGAATTAAGAGAGGGAAAAATGCTCAGAAGATGGCTAGGAGTCGATTGGAACCATCTCTAAAGCCAGAAGCTGACTAAATGGCAAGATATCACCGGAAGTGTCATCAATGGGTGTCATAGGTTCCCAATCATGATTTCCATTGATACAGGCTCCCATCACATAATCCAAGAACGTGGGTGAGCTCCTCTCGTCGAGCTCTTATTGTCGATGTAACTAGTAGCCAATGATGTTGATCAAAATGGTGCAGCGAGAATCATAATCTAAGATTGCGTGGATAGAGGAATAGGGAAAAAGAGAGCTTGTTCTATTTTTTTAATTAAATTTCTTTATTATTCTTTCTCTTCTCTTCTTTTCCCATTTTCTTTTTTTTTTTCATTACTTATTTTCTCTTTTTTTTACTTAATATAAATACTATTGTACAATATTAACCGTATTTTTAACAAATAGACACCATTAGATGATAATCAAACAATTTAATTATTTACTAACTAAGAAAGTTAAATCACTAGAAAATTATTTCTTGCACCTTTCTTGGTTTCAAATATCGGGGTATTACATTGTTTCCCACCTTTAGCTAGGGTAAAAGCATTTGCACTCTCCAAACAATCTGGGTATGCAAGTCATCTAGCTGTACTACAGTCGAACAATGTTGCCATGGCTTGAAAATCACTTATAGTCCACAATAATACTACTTTAATATGAAATTTTGCTTTAAACTAACATCATATATTTGAAATCCAATTTCCCATAACTCTAGCAACTCTGCAATCAATGGTTGTAAGAACACATCCACTTTGAAGTTCAGATTCTTAGGTCCAGCTACAATGACAGTAAAAAACATGTACTTCGGCTTCATACACATCCATGGTGGTAAATTATATGGTGTTACAAGGATTGGCCAAGAAGAGTATTGTTTTCTTGATTGCCCAAATGGTTGAAACCCATCAGTATATAAACCCAATATAACATTTTTACTCTTAGCTAAAAATAAAGGATAAAAGCATTTCAAGTGTCTCCAAGCTTAAGCATTCGATGGATGATACATAACACCATTTAGACTTGTGTGCTCAGCATGCCATCTCATCTCTCTTACAGTCACAACAAAAGCATACAACCTCTGTAGCCTTGAAGTTAAAGGGAAGTAGTATGTCTTCTTATACGGTTTATGAACTTTTCGGTTATGTCCAATAGAAACTTAAGATTGATATATAAGGACATTATGGAATTTATAAGATTCCAATTCACTATCAATTCCCCAATAAAGCATGCAATTGTTTCTATAATAACCAATTTTTTGAACTGAAAGCCCTAATCCTTGACCGAATTTCTTTGTATAGTAGAAATTTTTTACCATTACATTATTTGGTGGTAATGCCTCCCTCACAAACTGCACAATATCATCAAAACATAATTTTGATAAATGGTGTGCCGACTTCATATAAAGCAAATGAACCACTACAGATAATTTTGAGTGTTTCGTACAACTTGGCTAAAGATTCTCTTTTGATGCATTCAACATGTCAAACAACTTTTGTGCATCTTGGTTTGGAGATTCTTTGATCGAATCCCAATTAAAATTCAAACCAGCAGCATCTTATACCATTTCTTCATATCTATTCATATTGTCAATTTGAGTTCTTGAACTACTTCTTGCTTCTAAGAAGGTGCTAGAGCTTGCTTGATCTATGCTTCCATACAGATTCCACTTATAATAATTAGGAACAAATCCTTTTTACAATAAGTGCAACTTCATAATATTTGGTGGCCAAAAATTCTTATTTTAATATTTTCTATCCTAGCACGGACACCTAATCTTACTTCCATTCGTAAAATCAAGATTACTAATGGTGAATTGGATGAAGTTATCAACCCTTTCAATAAAAGGATTTAACAAACCTTCAAGTAGTTGTTGATACATCTATTGTCGATTTGAGCCCATATGCCACAAATGTTCTGCAACATTTTCCCTATATCTAAGAACTTATCTACATACACAATGAGCATTTTATTACTATCCTAATCAAACAGAGAGGAGGAATAATTTTGAACTCAAATGCATTTTATTACTCTTCATATTTTTTAAGAATTGACTAAGACAATAAATCTACATATATACCTCATATTACTAATTTGGATTAGTGAATGATTTGTTATTCTTGATAGCATTTTATATGATTCTTGAATGGAAATTTGCAAAGGTTGATAATTATGACAGCACAATGGAAAAGTAAAGAACTTTTTATTTTTTATTTTTTGCTTTAATTTGACATGACAACCTTAGTTCATGAATATACTGACAGCAAAACTTAAGTAATTAACCTATATTAATTCATGGTCTTTGCTATTCCAACAAGTCTACACATAATTAACTAAAATTAAGGCAATTCAAAGAAGAGAAGTGCAACATGTGTCATCTAGAAGAATATAGATAATGAAGATCTAGTTTGATTATAAAATAATAATTCTTCAACCAATTGAGTTTGGTTACAAAACAAAGCTCTAACTTTAATAAGAGATTTCAATATTCTTCAATTATTAAAAAAATAGTTACAAAAAAGGAAGCAACATGCAACTTTAATATGCACATTGGCATTCATGAATTTCTTATTACATCAAAGGGGAAAATATAATGGAAAAGAGAAATAGAGAGCATTATACTAGAAGTTATATAATATAAATTTTTGTTTAGTTAATTCTTAATTAACATGATAAAAATTAATTTTTACACAAAATCTTAAATCTTTTCTGCTAAATATGATACCCCTTTGAGAATATACTTTTTCAATTTAACCTCTATCATATTTTTTACATAATTAATTACTTAATTATTTTGCAATTCTGGAATATGAATTCTACACTCACAAAAGTTTCACTAAACAGTTTAAACTAAACAATTAAACTAAGAAGCATGATGCATGATAAGTCATATTTTTAGCTTATTTTTTATTAAAAATATTAGTATTTTTAATTACCTTGATTAGTTTCTATTTAGATTTTTTATGTTCTTAATTAAGTTTTCTTTGTTCTTGATAAGCTTGATTTGAAGGGTTTTTAGCAGAAAAATAGCCAGAAATCACATAAAAAATATTGGAGCTGAAATTTGAAGTCTAAAGCTCAACATACCCGAGTCAATGAAGTGCACGGCCAGGCCATGTACACGCCACGACCGTGTTACCAAGAAAGCTGAATATTTAATTGGGCCGAATTTAGTTATTTAGCCCCGTGTAGATTTGAAGCATGGGCATGGCCTATGCATGAGACTGCATGAGAATAATAAAAGGGTCCACCTTAGCATTGCTCCAATCCAATTTGGTGAAAGAAAACTCCTAATTAGGAAGGAATCCAACTCAAAATCAGTTTCCTACTAAGATAATATTTCCTCCTAATTAGGCCAGCAAGTTTCCTACTCGAATTCGAAGACACCCTATGAAATCTATATAAAGAGAGATTACCACAAAAATTGGGGAGCTCATCATCGAATCCTAGATCTTAGATCTTTGCTCTACTCTTTTCTTAGTTTTTCTTTTTTCTTAACACTTCAAGTATTCAAGCTGTGTAAAGAATCAAGGGAGTCGTCCATGCGATCTGTTGACTAGTTTTTATCTCTAAAACTATTAACTTATTTTTATTTTCATTAATTCATATTGATTATGGAATTATTTTTAAATTTAATTGAGTTTTATTTAATTACTATGTCGAATTAAACTCTTATACTAGGGATTTGATGCAGTTTAACTTATATTCCAATTTATGATATTAGATTTGTTTTTCTTTGTTCAAGATATAATTTATTATTGAAGTTAATGCTTCTAGGCAAAGTTTCTCCTCTGGATTGATTTATTTCATTAATCACTATCGGAAGAAGGGTTCTTGATAAGAGAAAGAAAGGTAATAAATTATATGGGAATAATAACTTGATGCGAAAGCTATATGGTTTGACTCATGGGGGGTTTTCATAATTTAACGACCTTAGGTTATGAATTCTTAAATAAACCATAAAATTTAATAACTTAATTCACGTTTGGTTGTGCTAATGGAAAATAGGTAATTAGACAGGATTAAAATAGCTAATAATACATCAAGAGAGCTTGTTAGTGACTTAAGGGTTGTTTCCCCTATTTGAACAATTAAAATTGATTAACAAACTAATAAAGCAAATTGGGTAGAATTAAGTGAAGTCAAAATCCCTAGTAGCTTCTAAACTTTGATTTTTTTTCAACAATTATTTTGTTTGAATTCTTTTCTATTATTTTTATTTTATTTTTTACTTTTATAATTATTCTCTTTATTATCGTTTAAATAATAGTAGGTTAAGATAATTTTGGTACTTGGTATACAATTTTCGTTGAACGATATTCTACTCACTCTTTATTACTTCTTGCAAATTCGTACACTTGTGAAAAACCGTTGTCAATGCAATGATTAAGAATTCTTCATTGACACAAGCTTTAACTAAACTAAGAAGCACGTCTCCAACATTATATTAAAAAATCAAATTTAACCAAAAGTTTTAACTAAAAACAAATACATTCAAAGGGTTAAAAATATACACAATTGCTCAGTTCAAGAAAAAGAATAACAACATAATACAACTTCAACAACGAAGATTGTGTGGCCAAGAAAGTATGAAAACCCTAAAATGTGAAAATTGATGCAAATAAAAAATGAAAAATCAAGCTTTCAATCGAATTGGAATGGCATATTATTGTTGAAAGTAATTGCAGAATAGGAGATGGGGAAATAACAAAAGTTTCAATAAAATCAATACTATTATTTGCATAAACTCAAGTAATTGTTGCCAAAAGCATATTCAAATAATCAATTAACACTGAAAACCAAGCTCATTACCTAATATTAAGTTGGCTTCAAAAATCCAACAATCTCAAAAAATGGAGAGAGAAAGCATCAAAGGAAGAAAAAGAAGATTGTAGATCAAAGCCAAACAAAAATGAGCAAGGATATACCTCCAGTGATGCTTGACAATGTTGAGAAAAGAGACGACCTGAGAAAAGTGAGTCTACGGAGAGAGAAAGTGGGAAAGGAAATTAAATGGTGCATAAAAGAGAAAACAAGTGTATTTAGTGCCCTAAGATTTACCGATGTCAAAATCCATCTGTAACATTATAAATTCATTAGTAACCAAATGTGTACAAATAATAGTCACATGTCATATTATTTTCATTGGTAATATAAATTACCATCCATTGAAATCATGTTTCATCGGTAGATTGTCGATAATACTACTGGTAAAATTACTGGTCGATAAAGTTTACATGCCATAATATTTTTATCTTGCCTATTTTTGTTGGTAAATCCATCGATATTTCCTTACCAAAATTCCTGCCTTAACCTCACGCCAGTATTTACCAATCGAAACTTTTCTATTAGTAAATTTTATCGGCAGTTCGTCGATATTTTATTGCTATAATTTCAATTAATTTTCTTAATTTTTCAATATTAATTTTCTTATTTTTCATCGATATTTCATCGATATTGCATCATTGTATACCAGCATAGTCTTTCATCGATAAATTTTGTTAATAAATACTGATTTCTTTTAGTGTATTTCATCATTCATAGAGCTAGAGGGTTCGGCGTTCCTACTCGGTGGGCTACCAAACTTCCAAAGGCCCTCCCTTCTTCGCCTACCTTGGATGATTTAAAGTTTGTAGAGAAGATAATGGCTAGGGGGATAAGAATAGTGAATCTAATGCAAATAATTGTCAAAGGCTACCAAGTTCTCCCTTCTAGTGGTCCTATAGGCCCCCAACCTTCTGGTTCTAGTGTATACTAATCTTGTTTGCTTTGAGTATTACCCTTGTACTAACACATTTTAATTTTCCTTTTTCTTTTATTTTGATGCAGGCATGGCTTCAAAGAAGTTAAAGAGTTTTAAGCTAGCTAAAGTTGCTAAAGCCACGAAGAACAAATCTACCGTAGAGAGTTCAGAGAGGTGCCCTCAGTGGTGCCCAACACTCAACCAACTAGAGCTGATACTTCTATAGTAGCCACCTAATTTGAGTTGCCCCCTTTAAGCCCAATGGATGAACCTCCCAAAAAAAGACTAAGGGAAATTCCTATCTGTATTCCCCCTCTTATTCCTTTAAGGGCTTTGGACATCCTGTAACACCCATTACCTATATCCTAAAAGATTAGATGGCGGGCAATGCATTAGGTATCAAAGACACCATTCTAATTAACATATTGATCTTATAAATTAGAATGTAAATTAGAAGTGTTTAAGTATTCGCAAATTCAGCAAGCAAATTTCTTTTCAATACTGCAAAGAGTTCCCCTAAAAAACTGAGCATGTCCAAGCATGTGAATAGAAAACTCTACCAATATAAAGCTCCAAAATCTCATCAAACTCCAATATCAACACAATATAATAGTCACTTCTATAACTTCATAATTATTCAATTAAAATAAATCCATCGTAATAATCATCAAACTTAAGGCATCAATTTATATATATAACAAATCTTAAGATTCTAATCATGCATAACTAAATCAGAAAATATTTATACGTCCAACATTAAATATTACTCAATACTAAACTTCTTATACACATACCTAAATAGACTTATAACAACACATTTAATTGACATAACCCAAATATATAATTCTCCAATAATAACCATTATGCATGCCATAATTCTTCAATACACAATACTAATTCTATTACTACCAAAGATAATCCCTTCAACTCTGATGCTACTCCTCTAGTCTTTGAACAACAATCACAGTCTTCAACCTATGCATGATGAAAATTAACGTGCCGAGCATAAAACTCAGTGGTGCTTGTAAATCACATACATTCCAATATTGTGACGACAACATACTTAAAATATAAATTTTTAAAAGAATTTCATAATCGTAAAATATTTGAAAAGCAAAACATACAAAAATCCTCTTAACAAATATAATCATATTTTACATATAAACAATAGTAATCTTAATTAACATTACACCATATTATATACATTTTAAAACTAATTTCCAATTTAACATGTTTTAAGAATTTATTTAGTAACATAATCATTTATACTTTCATTAAGATCAAATAATGAAATTTTATTATTTTACTTTCCATAATAATATTTTTCATAAGGGACTTACATACACATGGGAGAAAATAAAATACATAAGATTTTAGAAACAAATTCAGAGGGTTACAAGAGCCTCATAGAAATTAGATAGAGTGTGTCTGCTCAAATATAAGGCATCTAGAGCCTAGCATATGACCATAGCTCACATCATATCATAATGGTATCAAATGTCAAGCATGCTCATCTTACAGAATAAATCAAACTATACAACATGCTCACACTAAGTATATTAGAGCCCAAAAATTCATCTTTGTTTCTTAATTTATAACATTTCTTATAAAATTCATTTCCTTTAGACTTCTTAAAATAAGAAAAGATTTATCATATAAGTCTTTTCTTTCTTGTGCAAATTATCCATATCAAGCACTACACACATAGAAACAAGTTTTCCATTTTCTCATTAACTTACAACTTAAGAAAATTATCAAATTTACATACTTATGCAAACCAAAATTTCCTATTTTCAACATATTCAAAATCCTTATCTTGCATTAATTATTTCCTATAGTTCTATTTTATTAAGGTTTATTTATAAATGAAATAGTATTTTGAGAGTTTTATGAATAAATGTACTAAATCAAGAATTTCTAGCAATTTAGTAACCTTGACCTTTATTGTGTTTTTAGGGCATAATTGGACTTATAAGTCTCAAAATTAAGTGAAATTTGATTCATTAAAAAGCTAAGACAAAATTCTACAAATGTGATGAAGGGACGACAGTTCAGATCGATCTTTAGGATGAAAATAAGCTAAGAACATAGACTAATAGCCTAGACCTATTTTAGCATATACAAACTCAATTTTTATTTACTTTCGACTTATCCAAGCACTCAAATTGAACAAATTCAAATCCACTGAATTTTTAAGATATTTGGAAATAAATTTTATAAGGCCTCAAGTTATAATCTTATCAATGTAGTGGCAAAAAATAAGCAATAAATTCGGATATATAGGTGGGATGCCGTGACAGAACCAATTTTGGTATTAAAATTGTAAATTGAGCTACAATGATCTAAATTAAACATATAAGGATGTTTTGAAAAACTAATAAGTAGAGCTACAACTTTCATGAAGAGGTCAGATATAGATGGAAACTATAAAGGTAAAAAAATAGCTTCTAATCCCACCTAAGAACACATTTAACAATAAAATTTATCAATTCAAACAATTCACACAAAATTCCAAAATTTTCACTTAGAAGTATCAATTCTCAAAATCAAAAATTGAAAGAGGAAAAAGTGTTTATAAGCACAAACCTCAATTTCAAGCTTTAACAAACTTTAGCAAAGGTTAGATCTTAACTTTCCCCTTATCTTTGGCAGAAGGTTCACCCACCACTAACAAAGTAGCAAAAATCCAAAATCAAACTAAGAAAACAAACAAAGAAAAGAAGATGGAGCATGAATGAGCATGAATATGCTTAAAGAGAATTCTAAACCTAAAAATAGAAATAAATTCCATAAAATACTTACTTGACTTAAGTAAAGAAATCCTTAAATTTACTTAAAATCAATCACTAAATATTACTCTCCAAAATTAAATCTTGAAGATAATTCTCTTAACTTAAGATTTAATGGAGTTAATTGATGTGTTTCCTTAGTAGAACTTCAAAGAAAATGAAGAGAAAGAAGAGAATGAATAGAATCAAAAGGAAGAAAGTGTCGACAAGATGGATAAAAAGAGAAAAAGAAGAAGAAATTATTGCTAATAACATTGACTCTTTATGTAATTGCAAATGGAGTGTCTAGATCAAGTTTTTAGTATTCTAATCCAATGGCTAAAAATATTCCTCTAATTAATTCTCCTTAAATTATTATTTATCTCTACATAATTCTTAAATTTACTCCATAAAAATAATACCTCAAATTTCCTTAACATTAAAACACCATAATCCATCATTCACTAATTACCTAAAATTCTCCAAATAAACTCATCACTTATTTTCTAACCATTAAAATCATGCATGCATGCTTCAAAAATATTAAATAAATTATAAAACATAAATAGCAATTTTTTTGGACCAAAATAATATTGATTTCAAGAATGGTAGTACTATTCACATACTAGTAAACTACTATTTCAAATAATGAAAAATAGGGTATTACACATCTGAGGCTCCTTCATGCAAAAGTATGGGGCAAATTACACCCTACAAGAGGATGGGCCTAGCCAAGAGTTGTCTATTCCCTGATGATTTTCATTACTATGACCATCTAGACGATGTGGCGACCATGGATCTACTAAACCAATGTTTATTTCTAGCCATGACTGCCAAGAGTATGCATTTCGCCTGGATATCCAAGTTAAAGTCAGGCTACACCAAGATGGACGTGAACAAAAACCAAATGGAGGATGCCTTAATGGAAGTTAAGGTTACCATGAGGGAGCATCAGGCTCAGCACAAGGTAGAGATTATTGCTCGGGAAGCAAAATAGATAAATTGAATGAGGGGAATAGTACTTAATCGATAAGAATAAAGAGTTTGAGAATGAAGTAAAGGAGATGGCGGTAGAGTTATAGAGGCTTCGGGAACAACAAGGGTCCCAACATGAGGATCTAGCGAAGGCATGCTTAAGCCTAAGGTCAAATATTTTGATTGAGCTAAAGGCAAAGTAGCCTAGAGTAGATTGGGGCTGAGTGAATGAGATTTAGCTTGACAAGATTGATAAAGAGGATGGGGGATGCGAGAAGGCTAGGGGTGATGATGTGCCACACACAGTCGAACAAGGATAGTTTACCTCTTTGGACAAAAGGGGAAGTGAATATCCATACTATTTCTTCTAAGGGGCAGGACAATGATGTAGCATAGGCTCATATATTTTTATTTGTACTTAACTTATTGTAGGAACTTTTTGTAACAACTTGTGTAACATTTTTGACTTAATGAAAAATGAAGAGGTTGTTTTCTTTTGTTCAAGTGTTGTGGTTTTCTTCTAAGTGTTTCATTAAATTGGTGTTATTCTTTATTATATCAACATTTAGACTTAGCTTTTTGTATAAACAAACTATGTGTATGTGAGCGAATGAGTTTAGGGAATAGGGCCCCTTAGGCTTGTTGGGTGAACAAGGGCACATCGAAGCTATGGACTTAGTGAATAGGACCGCTTAGGTCACTTAGGCGAACTAGGTATGTCTGAGCTGTGGAATTAGTGAATTGGACTACTCAGGTCACTTGGGCGAACAAGGGTATGTCCGAGCTATGAACTTATTAGATTGGACCACTTAGGTCACTTGGGCAAATTAGGGTATATTCGAACTATGGACTTAATAAATAGAATCACTTAGGTCAATTGGGCGAATCAGGCATGTTTGAGCTACGGACTTAGTGAATAGGACCACTTAGGTCACTTGGTTGAACATGGATATGTTTGAGCTATAAAAGAAAAAAACTTCTAATTAAGATCCTTTATAAAAAATTTTATGCATCATGCCCCCTTTTGTCTTTGGAAGCCATGATACAATAAGTGAAAAAACCTGAGGCCTGATTCTTATTCAAATATAAAACTACTTTACATATCACTGAGTGGAGATAAAATATGTCTGTTTTAGATTATCAACATTCCATGTCTGAGGTAACTTAGCTCCTTCAATTTTCATCAGCTTGTATGTATTGGGACCTAATTGCTTTGAAACTTCATAAGGACCTTCCTAATTCTATCCTAGCTTTCCAACACCTATTGAGCCTTTGGTGATTTTCGTGTTTCACTAAATCATGTCTCCTTCTATGAACTACCTGCTTTGAACTTGTTTGTTAAAGTATCTTCTCACCCTTTACTTGTATGCCTCAACTCTGTTAAACTCTCAAAATTTTGGGAGAGATTGTGATTGTAATTAGCCCGATTTCAGGATAAAATTTGAGTATATATATTGGAGTCTGAACAATCCATATTGGATTAGGATTTTGAATCTTAATTTGATTTTTATTTAGGGCTATTTTATAATAAGATATTATTATATGTTAACAATAGTCTCCCCTTAGTTATTTGGTCATTTATGTCCAAATGAATATTTTATTTATTATTATATTATTATTATTATTCATTAATATTTTTTTTGTTGGGGTTAATTATTGCTTTTGTGGAGCTCGAGGTTTCATCCTTTACGAGAAGCTGCTTCATTAAATGGTGCGTCTCTTCGTTTGCTTCGACTAGGCTATATAAGGGCCATTTTCATTTCATTTCTCACTTTTGTTACATTTTAGCTTCAGAGCATCTCTCCTAGAATTCCCTTTCTCTCTATATAATTTATTAATTTCAATAAGTTTTTTTCTCTTTCTTTGCATTTGTCGATTCCTTTGAGTTAAGATAATGAGTTCGTCTAGTAGTGAGGACATTGGTGTGGTGTCTGACCTTTTTAGGGGTGAACCCTCTGAGCATCCTATCGGCAAGCCTTCTAAGCGCCCTATGGGCAAATCCTCTGAATGTCCTATAGGCGATCCTCAGGAGGAGGGAGCAGATTCTGGTCAAGAGGAAGTTAGGGGAGGAAAGAAAACATTAGGGTAGTAGATATACCTTCGGATATGAATGAGGGCGAGCTACTTGACATTTATTACTCATGCAACATCCCTTACGAGTATAAGCTAATTCACCCATCGGAAGATATGCAGATTAATTCTCCTGTGGATAGTGACTTCATTATGTTATATGAGGAGGATTTTCGCTTGGGAGTTCGCCTGCCTTTATCTGAACCTTTCATATCTTTTTTCAATGACTACTAGATAACCATAACCCAACTTCATGTGAATGGCTTGAGGTTCCTCTGTGCTGTTATCACTTTAGCTAAAGAAGACGGGAATGATTTGAGTGCTAGTGCTATTCGAGAGCTGTACCACATTTCCTATCACCCTTTAGAGGATAATTATTTTCTTCAAACAAAGGCGAATTGTAATATCTTTGCCAAGATATCAAAGATATCTTCTCTAAAGAATTGGAAATTGAAATTTTTCCTAGTAATGTTTGATGGTGGGTTAGGTATTCCGAACAACTGGTCTGTCACTCCTTAACACTCTCTACTTGCTCCCCCCTACTACCGATGACTGAAGTGTTGCTGACTCCCTAAAGGCTAGGGGGCTCGAATCTGTTGACTTGAGGAAGGTGATAGCTGATAGTTATCCCCTTCGCTCACCTAGTGGGCCCATTCAGCCGAATCCCTCTAATCATGGTATTCTTCGCTCCTTAAGAGTTTGTACTTAGGGTTAAACTAACTAACTTAGTTTAATTTTCTTTTCTGTTTTGTGTAGGCATGGCTCCTCCAAAGGCAAGAGCTTCAAAGATGTTTAAGATTGCCAAGGCTATAAAGCAATAAGCCTCATCTAATGTTCCTGAGGAGGTGCCTCCTCCCTCTGAACTAGTTATTGAATGGGCTTAGCTGAGCAACCAACTGTACCTGCAAATAATTCACTACTTCTGCTCCTTTAGCCGAACCACCAAAAAAGAGAGCAAGAGAAGAGTCTACTTTAGCTTCTGCTCACACTTCCATCCCTTTATCTAGTCCTTTTCCAGCTAAACTGCACTGTTATAGAGGATGGCCCTAGTGGAGAGTTAGATTGGGCCTATCTTTTTCAGTAGATAGGCTTTACTTTGTGCACTATGATGATCGAATGACTACTGATTTACTAAATCAATGCCTCCTTCAAGCTATCAATGCTAATACCCTTCAGTTCGAATGACTACAAAAGCTTAAGTTAGGTAATACTGAGCTAGAGGTGAAGTATAATGAAATGGAGGCCACTTTGAGGGATGTCGCTAGGTCTATGAAAGAACACG
This sequence comes from Jatropha podagrica, assembly GCA_947857235.1. Lineage (NCBI taxonomy): Eukaryota > Viridiplantae > Streptophyta > Magnoliopsida > Malpighiales > Euphorbiaceae > Jatropha > Jatropha podagrica. The sequence goes on along the minus strand of CANUEP010042853.1, from coordinate 2,660 downwards.
ACGAACAACATAAGGCTGAGCTTATCTCTCGTGACTCTGAAAGAGAGAAGTTACGGGAGGAGAACTGGGGCCTACTGGATAAGAATAAGGGTTTGAAAGTCAAGGTGGGAGAATTAGAGGCGAAGCTAAAGGAGCTAGGGGTTGAGCTTGAAGAATCAAAGAGGCGAGAAGAGTCTCAATATGATGATCTGGCTCGAGCCTGTTTGAGTTTCTGAAAGAACATATTGACTGAACTAAAGGCAAGGCAACCAGAGGCAAACTGGGGGTGGGTGAATGACATCTTCCCAGATGATGCTAATGGTGATGAAGAGGAGAGGCAACCTTCCTCAAGAGCTAGCTTGCCTGCTCCATCCGAGCATGGCATTTAGCAAAATTTTTCGTATAGCTTTTGTAAGTGTAGTGCAGGAGCTTTTTGTAGTTGTAAAAACTTTTAACTTTATGAAAGATGATTTGTTGTTTCTTTAGCCCTTTGTGTGTATTTAATTTTTTTCAGCATTTTTCTGAAAATATCTTTGTTAGAAGTTATGTTTCATACTTAGCCATTTGAACAAATAGTAAAGCTATTTATCTAGCATCTATTTGGCGAACATGTTTCATACTTAGTCGTTTGAACAAATAGTAACGCTACTTACCTAGCATCTTGGCGATCATGTTTCGTACTTAATCATTTAAATAAAAAATAAAGCTACTTACTTAGCATCTATTTGGCGAACATCTACTGATACCTTTGGTATCTTGATATTTTATTTTTTTAAGGCTTAATTAGCGATCTTTGCCTTTTTGTGTTGATATTTCATTAAGTAATCACAATTTGGCCTTTTGGGTCATTGGCAAACTATTCTTTTTAAATGGAGAATGTTTTAAGCTTTCTTACCTTTCTTTGGCGAGTTTTCCCATTGGACGTGGAAATCCTAGAGTACTAAAGCCTCTGGCAAACGTGTCCCATTGGATGGAGAAAACTGGATTGCTTAGGCCACTGGAGAATGTGTCCCATTGGACGAAGAAAACTGGGCCACTTAGGCCTCTGACAAACCTGCAGCTACATTTGAATTTTAAAAAGAGAGAATAAGGACAAAATTTTAAGTAAGATCCGTCAAGAAAAACTTGATGCATTGTGTCCTTTAATAACTGTGGCATTCAAACTTGCTCGCCATCACTTTCAGAGAATGAAATGGGCTATCTAGGGCTAGGTTTTTGCAGTGGTAGGATAGAGTATATCTCTCTAGCTCTCCTTTTTCTTGCTGAGTTATTGTCACCTCATTTCGAACCACCGAATATAGTATGAATGGTTCCTATGGTCCAAACCCCCTTATCAGGCTTGCTTGACTACCCTTCTTCTTGCTTGCTCTCTCCTACAAATTGCTTCAGTTTGCCCCTCTGTATAAGGTTCTTAATTTCTCTTTTCAATTGCTAACAAGCATCAGTCTCATGACCTATATCTCTATGGAACTCATAATACTTATTTTTATCCCTACAGACTACTGAATCTTCCCTCATTTTATGGGAATAAAAGCATGGGATTCGATCGCCCTGTTCTTTGATCCACGATAAAATTGTCGATCTTGGTTTGTTTATTGGAGTGAACTCAGTATCTTTTGAAAACGCATCACCTCTACAATATGGGGTTCGAACAGAGTAGCTAGCTTGGAGAGATCGAATGGGCGACCTCCTCCTAGGCAGGCATCTGCTTCCAATGGGTGAATGCCTTCTTAATCTATGTCTTTCTTCCTTGGTTGGCTTGTGCTGTTGCTTGATCTCATAAGCTTCATCCAGTTTGGTGTATTTATGACCTCTCGTCATGAGTTCGGTAAAAGTTACAGGTGGGTCGATGTCCAAACTTTCAAATAACTTGTTGTATTTGTAATTCTTGGCCATTGCACTAACTGCTACCTCATCATTTAGGTTCTCCACCTGCGTGGCTACTCTGTGGAACCTAGCCACATATTGGCATAAGATTTCTCCCTCTTCTCCTTTCAAGTCCACTAGATCAGATGAAATTTTTTTAGATGGAATGCAGGTTATGAAACAAACTTGGAATGTCACGGCTAGTTGTGAAAAAGAATGGATAGACCCTGTTTTGAGTGTTTGGTACCATTCTTGTGCAACACCTTTGAGGGAGATCAAAAAGACTTTACACATCAAATCTTCCGAGTTAGTTTGCAAATACATGACGATTTAGAAAATGGCCAAGTGGCTCCTGGGGTCAATATAACCATCATAAGATTGAAAGGTAGGAACTTTGAATTTGGGTGGGAAGGCTGCGGCTAGTATAGTGGGAGATAAGGGTGAGTCCTGACGGAGGCCATAATCTCCATTCTCTTTTGATTCTTTACATTCTCGCACTATCTCCTTAACTACATCTCTGAGGTTTGCCTCATCCAAAATTTGGGTGTGACTGACTTCTTGACCACAGTTATGGATAGGTTTTGATTCAGCTTCTTAGTATCGATCGGAGAGAGAGTGAGCTGGATGTCTAGAAGAAGGTGGACGAATCTTTTCATCATTGAGGAGTGGATCTGTGGGTTTGGGGGGCATAACGGGATCGCTGCCGGGTGTTGAGCTCTCCAAAATACTCTTCAGGACAGTAGTGAATTGGGAGTAAACTTGGGCCTAAGCAGTCGCTACTGGGGGATCTGTTACTGGTGGGAGAGTAAAGGTCG
>CANUEP010042835.1:0-20723 GCA_947857235.1 Jatropha podagrica | reverse complement strand
CAAAAGCATTTAATTGTTGCTCTGCGTACATTGGCCACGTGGCGATTGGAACTCCAAACCATAGGCTCTCTAGTATAGAATTCCATCCACAGTGTGAAACAAAGCCTCCAATTGCTGGGTGGCCCAAAATAGCTGTCTGTGGAGCCCATCCAATTATTTTTCCAATTCCATCTGTGCGATCCAAGAATCCTGTCGGTAGAACTTGTCCAAGATCCTGATAATCACTTGGAAGTTCCATTTTACCCTTGGGTGGAAGCTGGCGTAGGGACCATAAGAATCGGTATCCCGTATGCTCTAATGCATACGCAATTTCTTTCACTTGATCCTCAGGAAAGCCTCCTCCGCTCCCAAAGCAGAGGAACACCACAGACTCTGGAGGTTGATCATCAAGCCATTTCATGATTTCCTTATATCCGATGCTTCCGTCTGACACCATGTCCCCTTCAAGGCCCAAAATGGGCCCCACCGGATACACTGGAGGAGTTTTACTATTTTCACTATGCCAAAAGTAGTTCAACGCTTGAGATTCTAGTTCCGCGAATGAATTTACCATAATACCCTTAGATTCTCGAAACCTTCTTCCATGGGCAAGAAGAGGAACAAGCTTCTCCTTTTCAAAGAACGACAAGGGAAAAACCCTTCCGGGAACTGGGTTCACCAAAGTCGGCACGACCAACTCAGTGTTGGAATCCTTGAACTGGGTAAGGTCCACATGTTGCTCATCATGAATAAACTGCACATAAAGCCAAAATCCAAGAGAAGCAGCACTTGAAGTATAGAAAATGTAAGACGGGACACCAAACTCGTTGGCCACATCTATCACCGGCGTACAGAACATATCGAGAACAAATCCTGCTGGTGAGGAATCAGAGTTAGCCATGAGTTCAGAAACGGCTTCTTTGATATGAGGCTTATATTTTTCAATAAAAGTGAGAGGTGAATCGTTAGAGTCATCATTAGGTAGTAGGTGGATGAATCTGATACGATCAGATGTAGGAAGAGAATCGATATATTTATCGATCTTAAGATCAGAAGAAAGTTTGATGACAAAGACAGTGATGGAAAGTCGTTCATGTCGGCCAAGGAGAAGGTTGGCTGCCTTTACTGTCGATGCAAGATGACTGATGCCTGGATAAGGCACAAACACCAGTTCTACTTTCTTCATTAGACCATAGAGTTTGTTTTATCGGCTTTGTATTAATAAATATTATATTGTTGTTTCAAGAAGAAATGATAAGAAGATATATATTCGGATAAACTGTGTAAAAAAACAAAAGAACGAATTAAGGACAAAAAATAAAGAGACAAAAAGAGCTTTGCTGGCAGCGGAGTTCTGGCATTCGTTAAGAACACGACAACAGAAGGATTGTGTGGTGGTGGTTTGGGATTTAGAAAGGGATAAAATTTGCCCCCATCTATTGCCACGTTTATATACTAAAAGACAATAATGGAATTCTCTTGTTTTTGCATTAGGCTCGGTAGGCCAACGTCAACAATATATGACATTAATAATATATTTTTCAATTTCAACCAGAAATTGCAATTAAATTATTAAATTTGAGGTAAAGGTTAGATTATTTAAACTTGGAAGTTGGGATGAAATTGGAATAACATGTAAATTTTGTAAAAGATAGTTGTGTTATAAAAAATGGTGATTTAAAAATTATGGCTATACTTGTCAATATTTTTTAATATTTTCATATATTTTTAAAAGTGGCTTTTTTTTTTTTAAAATTACAATGTTACAAAATAATAAATTTAAGGCCTCATTTGTTTCTGTGAAATAATTTATAGGAAATTTTCACAATTTTCTACTGTTTAGAGGCATTTAGAAAAATAAGTAAAAATATTTTTCTGATCGAAGGAAAATTAAGTCATTTAAAAAAAAAAAAAAAGACTTCCCATTCTCAAATGCGTCATGTATTTTCTCGATTTTGACAAATTTAGTAATTATAGATAGTTATTACCACCATTTACAGTATACCATAGATGCAAGTACAAGCCACCAGCCACTTTCATAATTTATCATTTTTGCATTATTCTCTTATTAACCAATAAAATTTTTAAAATTTATATTATTATTATATTCTTATGAGTTAAAATTTTTACTATTTTTATTAATTTTCAATATTGCAACAAAACAACAGAGAATAAATCATTTGGACTTTGGAGAATATTTTTTGGAAATAAGCGGAGCCTAAATTTTAATATTTTATAAAAATTTCTAGCATTTTGTCAATAGAAGCTACATTTTATAAACTCAAGCTAAAGGCAAGGAAATTTTCTATAAGGCATTCTAGCAAGCACCATAAAAAACAGGAAATGCAAATCAAGAAAAGGGAATTCTGAAAGGTCCAAAACTTGGAAATAATCTTAAAAAGAAGCAAAAAAAGCCCAAGGTTCAAGGTCTCATATAAATACTCCAAGCTACAGTGCTGCGTTTAACATATAAAAGGTTGGCCTTAAAATTAAAATCAAAATTAAAGCATGAACTGAAATTGTGCATCCTCTTGTTACAAAATATAACCACTAACACAACAATTTCATGCCTTTATATTGTGTTAAAACACTAAAAACCCAAAGACTAAAGTAAGATACAGTAAGTTGCCCCAAATCCAAGCTCTCTTCAGTGAGCACAGCAATTTTTTCATCTATTGTGGCGCTTTACAAACAAATACATTGCATCTCAAGTAATGCATATTTCTATTTCTTTCCTTTTGCATCTTTCTCATCATTCTTATCATATGATTCTTCGTCATCATAATAATATTCTTCATCATCATCATAATCATCATCATCATAATATTCTTCCTCTTCATTATCATCATCATCATCACCCTTGCCATTTTGTCGCAGCTGCCTCAACTGCTGCCCCCTTAATTGCTCTTGAATTCGATCCCTAATGGCTGTGCCCTGAAAGATATTTAATAAATAGATAATAATTCTAGAAAATATTTTATTCAAAACGCTAAGCCTTTTAAAACATGTTCCCTGAATATGATGGAAGCATACCATTTTATGGCAGCCTTCTTCAAACATTTCGAGAAATCCAGCGACCCAGCGATCAGCATTCTCCACCCATTCATTTCGATGCATAGCAACAGTATGAATCTAGAACATTAGATATAATTAACATATCAAATCCTACACAATATAGGACAAGGAAAAATCACAAAATGATATAAGCATGGAAATTCAGATAGCAACAAGAACCATCCAGGCATATCATCAATTTAATAATGGTAAACATTAACTGATAGGAAATCATCAAATTGTAATAGAAAACTCATAGAAAGGAATTTCTCCACCGAAAATAAAAGCAAATAACACCAAATATAATATTCTATTCAACTTCAAACTTGTGTATGTTTGTTAATAATCAAAACAATACCACTCAAGTTATGTTGTTTACAGTGGATAAGACGACTCTTCAATTCACACTCTAGAATTATTATGCCATGTTTTATACATATGGTCATTATATATCAGAATGTTCTGGTTCTAATTTCAATGTGTTGGACTTGAATCCTCCAATTAAAGTACAGAACTTTTAAACGCAGGTTTATGTAAAGTTGGACTATCTAATCTCAAAATCTCCCTTTTGAGGTATGGTTATTCTAATGTCATTACATATGCAATTACAGCAGTTAGAGATGCAATTAAGCCAATTTTCTTAAATTTAGAAGTTTTATCATTAAGAAGTTCTAATTAGTAGTCTTCCCATTCCTATTTTGGAGTTTAAGGCTAAATGATGTAATTTCAATCTGTGGAGCAATTTTTACTAAAACAATTTAGCACAATTATTTTCAACTAAATTGAGATCTAGACTTTCTCTAAAAACCCTAAGGTTAGAGGCCTAGAGCATCCTTTGAATAGGCCTAAAGTTAGATCTAGACTACTCCCATTTGTGACCAAGTGATGTGGGAAATTACACCAGCATTGTAGTTTTCGCTCAAGGCTAGGTGGAGACACCATTATTACAGTGTTCATCTATGGATAGTAAGAGCCCTAATATAAAATTAACCTATTACGGGCATCAGGACCACCATGGCGAGTTGTTATGATTCTAGTTCCACAGCATGGGACTTGGATCATACACCAAATCTATGAGTTTCAATGTGGGATTTATATGAACTTGGGCTCCGATCCCATCAACTAGCTCTTGAGGCATGCTTCTCCCAAGGTTATACCAGATCGGTTTCTGAAATAAATAAGGTCCCATTCACTTGTTAAATTGAGTGGACATATGCCTACTAATAGCATTAGCAATAACTGAACTACTACATGTCCAACACAACCATTGCCACATATAATATGTGCAGTAACCAAATGGAAAGGTTATTGGATTGGTTTGATTAAAAACTCACATCATGCATATAACAAAATTAAAAATAAAAAGTAAAAGTAATGTAGTATGTTCCATTGCAGATATAATAATAACAATAATCACCAATAGCCACACCTTTTATAAACTCACATGAGAAGAAGATATTGCTCCAAATACGGTACACAATTTGATAGAAAGGCTCATGATCCTAAACCATTCCTAGTATATTCTAGAAGGGGGAAACCTGCCGAGGGCAGCAAAGAGAATTACAAGTACAGAATTGGGGACCAAGAAATAGAGACACATAAGCAGATTCCCATGAACAGCCTATTTAAAGAACGAAGAGGAGAGAGAAAGGCATCTTGATACAATTCAGTTATTTTGGGAAGAGCGATCTGCATGGGCAAAGGCCTGGGGGCTGATTCAGCCGTTATTTTATCATTCTTGTTAATTTTTTTGTTTCTTCTTCCTTGTAACCACATATTCTTTTTTTCAAATTTTAGTTATTGCTGAAATTTGAAAAAAGAATATTTGTATTTTTAGATTGATAGGCCAGCCAAAAGCCTCTTAGGGTTTACTCAAGGAGACATAAGGAAGGAGGAGGCATAAGATAGAGACAGCTGTCCCAGTTACTAACAACTGACTTGGCACTAATTGATAAAAGGGAGTCATGTTTTTGGTAGGAGCATCTTTTGGAAAAATTATGATTATTGAGCAGAATTTTCTGTTGGGAATACCTTTGTGTTTCCTGGCTTGATTCCTTTTGGATCAAGTTTTTCTTTTATCTTCTGTCATTTCCTTTTTTGAGAGATTTCCTGTAATTAGCTGAGTCCATTTACAGTTCTTTCTGTTCTGCATTAGAATATTATCACCAATCAAATCCTTCAGTTCAAGTTCTCCTTCTCTAATTTCTATTTGGATTGATTATCCACTGCTGTTGCTCAGTTATTTGTTTTCTCAGTTCCTTACAATATCATAAAATGTAATAGTCTGTCACAGCTTTTAGGAAAAGCTAGAGAATTTATCATTTGATATCATTCTACTTTCAACCTTTATGTTTTGTTATTGAAAGAACATAAAACATATTCTGATTAGTTTTTACTGCACTGTTGCTCTGTTAATTTTTGCAGGTTGAAATTGGAAAGGATTAATTACCACATTCTGAAAATTTTAAAGTTTCAACTCACCCCCCTTGTGATCCATGCATACGAGGACCAACACTATTAATCTAAATCACTCATTTTTTCCTCTCTCTCTCTCTCTCTTCTCTTTGCCCATCCTACCCTAACCTTTATCTCTTTCCATGGCTTCTCTTTTCCTACTTCAATATCTATTCCAAAACAAAAAGAATAATGTGAGATAGATAAGTAGAAAGTGAAAATTGAAAGCATAGTGAGAAAAGAAGGAAAAAGTGAAATTGAAAGAAGTAGAAGAACAGGAAGGAAATTGAAACTTGAAGGAAGAAGAGAGAAAGCAAAGATTGAAGTTGGTCTGGGAAAAAAAGCCATGGGTGAAAGAAAAAGAAAAAAATGTGTAGGCAAGGAGAAAATTTTTGGTACTTTGAGAGAAAAAAAAAAGTAATATATTTTTTATTTAGATTTATAAAAAGAAATTATTTTTAAATTAGGGTAAAATTGCCAAATAATTTGTGTACAATTGCAATAAACATACAAAATTTAGAAAAACAATGCTTATTAAGTCATTCATTGATCTAGTTCTATCTTTCCTTTTCCTTCTTTCTATTTGTATTCTAAGGGAACCTAGAATAATGCCTTTCCTTCAGCCACAAGAAGACAATATATGCACTTTATACGGAATACAACTCCTAGTGACTCTTAAAAGTAATAATCGCATAAATTATCCTGCACGGAGTACTAACTACTTATTAATTTGTTATGAATGATGGATGTTTCTTACAAAATTTCAAGCAAATTTTATTCTTTGGTGCCTCAAACTCTAACGGGTTCAAAAATTAAATCCTCTCCTAGAAAACAAGAAAAAGAAGAAGAAATGATAACAAATGACTAGATAATCCTTGTGTACACAGAATATAGAATTAAAAAGAGCAAGCGTACAACATAGGCTTCAAACTAGTATAGTCTACAAGCAAAGAATCACCTGTCACAGGAAAATTAGCATTTCTTTCTTTTTTTCTTTAATTGCAACAATGCACATTCTTCAAAAGTTAAATGAAAAGAGTAAAAAAAAGATAATAATGAGACTTGCCGCTAAATTGACATATAGCTAACACTATTGGATTGTAGATTTTAAATAAATGTTGTTAAATGACAACCTTATAATAAATGCGGATGATAATGGGATTGCAAATAAAAGCATAGGACAATAAAAAATGCGACATGTTTCCTTCATGTATTGCAATGCACTAGAAAAGATAGAGCATACTTGGACATAACACTTTCAACAACCATAAATGCATATTCTATATGAAAATGACTACTTTAATATTTTGGTGGGCTTACATTAATCAAGATAGAATACATTTCAACTACATTAAAGAAAAATGAGGCTTGATTTATGTAGAAGCAAAACCACATGCGACAGAAGGGGAACCACAAGACACACACTAAATTTCTTGTTGTCTTTAACCATTTGCCCCTTTCGATTTCAGTGATCAATAGTTTCGCCTTTAATGGAAATGGTAGGTTTTGCCCTTGGATTTATGGGAACAAGCAACAAAGATGGGAGGAGAGGGGTCTAAAACAGTAACTTGGTTCTGTAGGTACAAAACAAAGCTAAGATACAGCTAAAAAATGCATGGCATAAGCTTGATGGGGTAAAAAATAAAATCAGTACTTCTAAGACCACAATATAAAGATAGAATGACATCAGTAGCACCCAGAGAAAACAACATTGCATCCAGAAGAATCAAACCATAGCCGTGCTCAATATAGCTTAAAAAAAGAAACAGAAACAATGATGGCTTTAGACAAGACCTACCTTTTCTCCAACTTTTTCTTGTTGTTCCTTTACTTTCTCTTGTATTTTTTTCAATCGCATATTCACTCTCAGGCGCTTTTCCTGTTTAGCATGACCCAAACCAAACATATATAAGTTTCATTATCAGCAAGAAACAAATCGACTCAAAGTAAGAGCAGACCTTCGTCTAGAATCCAGTGACAATTAAATCAGACCCAAAAGTAAAGCAGGGAAAAAAAACAAAATTAGATAAAAACCGTGCCTTCACAAAGCTAACACCAAGCTCTTTTCTCGTGTATCCTCGATCCAAGTTGCGCATCACATACTGGTTATAATCTTTAACAATTCTCATGATAATGTCTGATGTCGAAATTCCATCAGTTCTTTTTGTTTCCTTGAATCTTCCAACTTTTTTCACCTGCATTACAAGTTAATTGACAAAGCTATGTCCATAATAATCAAAATAACCAGCAGATAAAGTTCATCAAACTTACAAATTCATAAACATCTTTTCCAGCTCCACTAGCATCAGCATAGCTACGCAACATATTCAATTGCCAAGTTATAAGGGATTAGATGAAACTAAATAGGTTTAGGAAACTAGCTAGGTCACTTAAGGCCTAAGCCAACATCACATATGACATTATATATAGCGAAATACAGAATCAACTTTGAAAAATGAATTAAAAATACTTCATCAATTAAACATATACAGTAGAAATAGAACAATACTCATTTTGACCTTTGAACTTGTTTGCAATATACGATTTACTCGAAGTTGAGTTTTTGGATTGATTTTTTACCAAGAATTTTTAACAGAAGACCAATTTTGCCTTTCTTGGCATGTCAATGAGTATGAGATATAGATCAGAAGAAAAGCTAGTGACCTAGTTTTCTCTTACCTTAAATGAGTTACTCATTTTCACTTAATAACCTGATCAACGCACTTGTCCTAGTAAAAAAAAAAAAAAAAAAAAAAAAAAAAAAAAAATTCCAAACTGATCTTTTGGTTTATATTAATATCGATTCACAAGCTCAAATTTTGGTATGTTATATATCGGAATCAAGTTCAAGAGGCAAATTGAGCATTATTTCCAATATAGTATTGACTTATGGCTACTAAGATAACCATTTTGAATAAGAAACCTTACGGAAGTGAATCATGAGCTACATAATCAATATTGTGCTTGTCAAGAAATTCTTGTGTGATCACCCAAGGAGCATCAGTAATGACTTCATCAACCCACCTAAAAAGTCAATAATAAAACTCAATCAAATCAAAATTGTCAATTCAGAGCTTCACGTCTATGATCTAATAAAAACAAAGTACCAACAGATCTAAGACAAAGGTGCCATTCAAACATGAGAAAATCTGATTTTAATGCTTGCATTCAAGCCAGTGTTGCTAAAGAATGTTTGTAATTTAACGCACCATGTCCTTGTCCAAAAACAGTACCTTAAAATAAAATTTTGACTATAAAGAACTGCAATTCAGGCACACCCTTCATTATATCTATTTGACATCTATAATCATTAACCAATACATTATTATTGGGTTGAATAGTTGAGATGAAACATACTTGCAATGATGAAGAGATTCATATCGCTCAGATTCTGTCATAACAGTTTTTCCCTTGTACTTGTGGGTGATTTCATCATTGCAACATCCAACCAGCAAGTAAGTGTTTGGGAACCTGATTTCAGAATTTGAAATTAAATAAAGGGAAAAAGAAGTAGAAAAAAAAATATTATATGGAATGAAATTTAAAAAAAAAAAAAAAACTCAAATCTTGCATAACGACATGATATTACATATGCATACAATAACAAACTGGAAATCGAAAGTAAAAGAACATATATAATGAAAAAAATAATAATAAATCAAGATTCAAGTAAAACATGTATTAGACTACAAATGAATTTGATTACGGCTAATTCTGCATAAAGAAATAAGAAAATAGCTCATATGCAGCAAGACAAGAGAAGGATGAAATCAATAGTTGAAGCGAAGTAAGAAAACTGAGATTATATTTAGGCATGAAATTCCTTAACACAGAACTTTCAATTCAAATTCCTTGAAAAAGAACCAAAAAACACCATAAGTGCATAAAGCGACATATATGCAATACATAGAGAGGAAACAAACGATTTTTTGGCTTGTTCGAGGGAGCGAGCGTGGCCGAAGTGGAAGAGATCATAGATCCCGTCGGCATAGACACGAACAGGCCGATCAGAAGGACTCATGGGATCTGAATTTGAAGAATCATTGATCGAGTTCAAATTATTTTCACAGGAAATTACATTTCCATTCATTCTCTATTTCTCGCTCATTCGACTTGGAATTCACAATCTCTCTCTTCTCATTTGCATGTCAATTATCATACCACCATTTATTTATTTCTCTCGAGTTTCGGCCTTTTACGCCTATTTTTTTAACTGACCCGACGCACAAAAATTAACCTCAAAGTTTGCAATTTATTGTACTCCAACCTATTTTTTAATATCTTAACCAAGCAATTTAAAAATCGCGCAATATATAAATTTACTCTGGTATTTAAAAAGAAAAAAATTCATCATCTCTTTAATTTTTATTTTAATTTATAAAATTATATACGTTAAATATTATATTTTATTTATTAAATATTTAAACTTATAAAATTAAATTAATTAAACACTTATTGAAAAATTAAAAAATATAAAATTATTATTTTAAAATTTATGTTAATCATATATCAAATCAAAATTTTATATATAAAAACAAAAAAAAAAACCATAAAATTTATTATTTTAGCCCAAGTAAGGTGTAAAATTGTTGCAAAAAGTAAAGTTCAAATTGCCATAAGATCAATTTTATAATTCAGAGTGTTATAATATTCATTTTCAAAGGTTAAATGATGTATTTGACTGTTTAAAAATTAATTGCACTTTATTTATATAATATCTATAATCCCCTTATATATAATATGTAAAATTAGAAAAGTTTAGCACAATTGTAAGCATATAGTTGTTTTATATTTTTACATAATGTATATATCGTGATAATATCTATTAATTTCATCATAATGCACTAAATTAAATTAAATTTTAATTAAAATAGAAATAAGTTTCAGCATATAAATTATATTTATTATAGTGTGTCATAAGCAGATGTCTTACTTTTTAATTTTATTTTGTTTTTTAAGAATTTTATATTATTAAAACTGGACATATTATAAAGTAAAATTAAACATAAACATATAAACACTTTCGTTAAATAGGAAATAAATATTTTTATTAATAACTATTAATTATTTACTACCTAACTTTTCTTTGAATTGTTTAAAAATGTCTTCTTAATTTTGTTTGTTTTTCACATATAAATTATTAAATAAATAATAATTCTTAAAAAAAGTATAAAAAATAATAAAAATTTATGGAAATCATATTTAATGATGTATAATATTAATCTTAATGTTTAATGATATGAAACTAATAAAATTATATTTCAAAAATCATAATTGTTATTACTAAAAATTAGGAAAGAAATTTTATATAAACAAGTAAATTGTATCTTGCAAGTACAAAATATTAGAAAATAAATTTTATAATTTTCCACGTATAATATATGTAGATGAATATCGGCGTTAGATCATTGATCAAATTTATTATTAGTAATTTTCTTTCACACAATCTAATATTTTTTTTGTCTAAAAAGACAATTGGAAATTAAAATTTATAAACAATGGAAATTAAAAATTCTTTATTTTTAATAATAATCCCGAAAATTAGATGTTAATTATTAAAATAAGAAACAAATTCTTTTGTCAATTGAATCAACTTCGATTCTCAATATTTTTTTTCCCTCAAAGAACTCAAGAGTATTTTTTTAATTCGTAGTAAATGTTTAAATAATTTTAGATCCAATGATTAAGCATGAAAATTAATAGCACATAAACAATTATAAAGAAATATAATTTGGATCCAACAATTAATCATCGGAATTGCGGTAAGGAGCGGCCTTTTAGGATTTTCTGTTCTTCATCTACTGTGCCATGAAACAAACTTAATTTCTTATTTCAATTATCTCAGCATATGGGATAGTTTTGTATATTAAGAGTTAGATTGTCCGAATATGAGATACGGATCGTATAAAATATATGATAATAAATAAATAATTATTTATAATAAATATAAAATATTAAATAAAAAATTCTTAATATTTTATTTTAATAATTATCTTGATGAATGTGATAGTTTTATATATCATAAGTTAGGTTGTATAGACACAGGACTCGAGATACGAAAACGTATGTGATATGATAATAAATAAATAATTATTTATAATAAATAATAAATATAAAATAAAAAATATTTAATTTCTTATTTCAATATAATAAGTTAAATTCTCAAAATTATTATTACTATTGAAAAATCTATATCTATATCTATTAATATAACATATAAAAGCAAAGTAGTTTGCTCTATATGGAATCCAAGTTTAAGGAGCAGAGTTTGCCACATGACATTATTTTGGATTATAGAATGACAAACGTTAGAATTCACACAATTTAGCACAATTGTAAGAATTGCACAAAGATCAACTAAAGATCAACTATTTTATATTTTCAGATAATCCCTCTATCAAGATAATATCTGTAAAAAATATTATCTCTAGCATTTAATATATTAATGTAAATTTATTTTTTTTTTACAAAATAATTAATAAGTAATCAACACGTTTAAAAAAATATGAATAAACAATACATTACTATAAAATAAATAATATATAAGCAATTTAAAAAATATAAATTAGAACATACGAAATACGATAACTTTTTTTAAAAATAAGATATTTACACTTAGGGTACTCTATACTAAATAAATAATACATTAATATTTTAATTTGAATAAATAATAATTTATAAATATAAAATAAATAAAAAACTTAATTTCTTATTTTAATGAAACAAAAAATATTTTAAAAGTACATTTTTTATTGGTAATAAAAAAATTTTAATTAATTAGCTTGGTGTATAAAATAGTCTTATATACCAAGACTAGAGTCGCATGAAAACATGACGAGATAATGAAATGTACGATATATGATAGTTGAACAGAGTTGTGTTTGTAGAAAAACTCTCAAGAATAATGAGTGGAAACTGTTTATCAAAGAGGACTAATTGCAAAGCAAAAGAAAACTAACTCCTTTTCCATATACACGTTTTATATATAAAGAAGCTGACTTGGCATCTATTTATTGTACTAGAGCCAAGTATAATGCTGACTAAGCTGCACTAATAAAATAAATAATACAATGCTTATTTCTCATATACTTTCATCCCCCCTCAAGTTGGAGGATGCAAGTCTTGCAGCCCCAACTTGCATAGAAGATCTTGATGATGAGTATAACTCATAGGCTTGGCGATCAAATCTGCCAGCTGAAAATGAGAAGGCACATGAATTGGTTGAATGAATCCTTGTTTAAGATGATCACGCACTAAATGGTAATCAATGTCTAAATGTTTGGTGCGCTCATGGAAAACTAGATTAGCTGCAATATGCATAGCAGCCTGATTGTCACAATGAAGAGGAATAGGAAGCTTGATAGAGACTTGAAGATCTCGAAGAATGTAAGATATCCAAAAAAGCTCGCAAACCGTGGCAGCCATACTGCGATACTCAGCCTCAGCAGATGGCCAAGAAACAGTTGTTTGTTTTTTAGATTTCCAACATATTAAAGTAGGGCCAAGAAAAATGCAATATACAGTTAAAGACTTCCTGGAGAAAGGGCAAGAAGCCTAATCAACATCACAGTATCCTTGAAGAACCAAATCATTAGAAGTAGAATAAAATAAACCTTGAGAAGAGGAACCATGAAGATATCTAACTAACTGAAGAGCTGCTGCCATATGAGGCTTTCTAGGAAAAGCCATAAATTGGCTAAGATGTTGAACAGAATAGCTGATATCAAGTCTAGTAAGAGTGATATAAAGCAATTTGCCAATTGATCTCCTAAATTGGTTAGGTTCCTCTAGTAAATCTCCTTCATCTAAAGAGAGTTTTAAGCCTTTGGACAAAGGAACAACAGAAGGTTTAACATCCTGAAAGCCAACCTCTTTCACCAAATCACAAATAAACTTCCTTTGAGAGAGAATAGTACCAGATTCAGACCTTGCAATCTCAATACCCAAAAAAATTTAGCAAAGCCTAGGTCTTTGATAGTGAATTGAGAGTTTAAAGCCTGCTTCACAATATTTATAGCATCTAAACTGGTACCCGTAAGAATTACATCATCCACATATACCAACAAAACAAAAAAACCTTGATCATTATTTCTAATGAAGAGACAATGATCATTTTTAGATTGAATAAAGTCAGTTGAAGAATAAAAGTAGTAAACTCAACATTCCATTGTCTAGATGCTTGCTTAAGACCATATAGTGATTTCTTAAGCAAGCAAACCTGACTAGGAGAAGCAACAACATAACCAGTAGGAGGTGTCATGTAAAGCTCTTCATCCAAAGAACCATGCAAAAAGGCATTGTTAATGTCTAATTGACAAAGTGGCCATTTATGGGCAGTAGCTAATGCAAACACAATCCTTACAGTTGCTATTTTAGCTACAGGAGAAAATCTTTCTTTAAAGTCAATACCTTCAATTTGATTATACCCCTTGGCTACCAACCTAGCCTTGTATCTATCAACCACCCCATTAGGCTTATACTTGACTTTAAAAACCCATTTAGATCTAATAGCCCTTTTGCCCTAAGTAAAGATGTTAATTGCCATGTACCATTTATTTTTAAGGCCTTTAACTCATTAGCCATAGCTTTGACCCAATTGGGATCTTTAGATGCTTAAGAATAAGTGGTAGGTTCAGGTATCTTAAAAATGGTAGACATAAAAGCTAAATGTTGAGAGGAAAAGGTAAAAGAAGTACCTGTTTGAATTGAAGCAATAGTAGCAGCAGAGTTAGATGGAGAAGCTACATGGCATACAAAATCCTAGAGCCAAGCCGGTTTAACAATAGTTCTGGAAGTTCTTCTCAAAGGCATAGGAGTGAGGACAAGAGAATTAGGAAAAGCAGAAGAATCAGAAGAAGAACCTGCAAAAAATATGACTTTTAACAAAACTTACCATGGTTTTGGCATCATCAGTCCTCGTAGCCTTAGCTTCCACCCACTTTGACACATAATCCATAACAAGCAAAAAGTATGAGTTCCCAAAGGACATTGGAAATGGTCCCATGAAATCGATGCCCTACACGTCAAAATCTCACATATCAAGACAGAAGTGAGCGGCATTTGACCTCTCTTGACTAAATTACCGGTTTCGTTGGCAGCTCACAAGCTTTGCAAAATGAGAACAAGTCACGGAGCACAGCAGGCCACAACAAGCCATAATCCAACACCTTGCGAGCAGTTCGACTAGATCCAAATTGTCCACCACACGCATAAGAATGACAAAATTGCAGTACATCTTGAATCTCCGTATCATCTATGCATCTACGAATGACCCGATCAGAGCAATATTTCCAAAGGTAAGGGTCATCCCCCACATAGTACTTGGACTGCCGACAAATTTTGTTCCTCTCATTCCTGGATAATTCTTCTGGAAGTGAACCTGTGACAAGATAATTAACAATGTTAGGAAACCATGGAACAAATTTATCACGCAAACCATAAAGATATTCATCTGAAAAGTTATCCTTTAAAGGGGATGGCTTTTCGTTGAATGTTAACCGGCTGAGATGATTAGCAACTAAGTTTTCAGAGCCCTTCTTGTCTTTTATCTCTATATCAAATTCTTTAAGAAGCACTATCCAACGAATCAAGTGAGGCTTTGACTCCTTCTTAGTGAGCAGGTACTTAAGGGCTGCATGGTCAAAATACACAATGACCTTAGTCCCCAACAAGTAGGACCGAAACTTCTCCAATGCAAACACAATCGCCAAAAGCTCTTTCTCCGTGGTAGAGTAATTGCACTGTGCATCATCCAACGTCCTTGACGCATAATAGACCACATGCGAATTCTTCCTAATTTGCTGTCCAAGAACAGCTCCTACGATGTGGTTGCTCGCGTCACACATGATCTCAAAAGGATAGTCCCAATTTGGAGGTTGGATAATAGGCACAGAAATCAACTCCTCTTTCAACTTGTCAAAAGCCTTTATGCATGCCTCATTGAACTCAAACGATGCATCCTTTTGAAGTAGTTGGCACAAAGGTTGTGCTATCTTCGAAAGTCCTTGATGAAATGCCTGTAAAATCTTGCATGACCAAGAAAAGAATGAACTCTCGCACGCTGGCAGGGTAAGGCAAAGTTCTTATCATGTCAATTTTGGCCTTATCTACTTCTATACCCCTTGAAGACACAATATGGCCCAGAATCAAACCCTGCTCCACCATAAAATGGCACTTTTCATAATTTAAAACCAAGTTTGAATCTAGGCATCTTTCCAAAACCTTGGTGAGATTAACTAAGCATGCATCAAAAGAATCACCGTAAACGGTGAAGTCATCCATGAACACTTCTATTATATTTTCTACATAATCTGAAAATATACTCACCATACACCTTTGAAACTTGGCTGGAGCGTTGCAAAGTCTAAATGGCATCCGCTGATAGGAAAAGGTACTAAAGGGGCAAGTGCATGTCGTCTTGTCCTAGTCCTCAAGTGCAATTGGAATCTAGAAGAAACTTGAATAACCATCAAGACAACAATAGTGAGAATGCCTAGCTAACCTTTCAAGCATTTGGTCAATAAAAGGAAGTGGAAAATGGTCTTTTCTAGTGGACGCGTTCAACTTCTTGTGGTCTATGCAAGCTCTCCACCCATTCTAGACTTGAGTGGGCACTAACTCTCCATTGTCATTCTCGACTACGGTTATACTCATCTTTTTGGGCACAACTTGTATTGGACTCACCCAATTGCTGTCTGAGATCAGGTAGATCGCACCTACATCTAGCAACTTTAGAATCTCCTTTTTCATAACCTCCATCATTGGTGGGTTCAGGCGTCTTGAGCTTCCCTCCTTGGCTTGCTTCCATCTTCTAACAGAAGACGGTGCATGCACGTCGACGGGCTCATCCCTTTAA
Organism: Jatropha podagrica; assembly: GCA_947857235.1. Lineage (NCBI taxonomy): Eukaryota > Viridiplantae > Streptophyta > Magnoliopsida > Malpighiales > Euphorbiaceae > Jatropha > Jatropha podagrica. The sequence continues at coordinate 4,381 of CANUEP010042835.1, read as the reverse complement.
TGTCGGCTATGGTCCATCCAATAGCTGCTTTGTGCTCGCGCAAAACCCGGACTAACTTTTCTTCCTCCACCTTGCTGAGTTTGTTACAAATGATTACCGGAAGCATTTCTCCCTCACCCAAGTAGGCATACTTCAAGTGGTCGGGCAAAGGTTTTAACTCTAACTTGGGTGACTGCAAAACAGAAGGCAAAAGCTTGGTGTGAGAAGAAGGTAACTCTAAATTACAAATGTTACCTTTCAAAGGCCTAGTTGCCTCCATTTCATGCACAACTTCTTGCAGTGTTTTATCGAATGAAAACCTGTCTCTAGGCTTACCTAGGTTGTCGATGTCAATACTCCTGTAAATCACTACATTGAGTGCATCATTAACATCATTAACATCGTGCTAAAAAAGATCTTGAGTCAAAGGATCAACAATATCAACGCTACAAACATGGGACACATCACATGGATATTTTATGGCATCATACACATTAAACTTGATTACATCAGCATCAAACTCTATGGTAAAAGTACCATCATGAGCATCGATCTTAGCTCTAGCTGTGCTAAGAAATGGTCTCCCTAGTAAAATTTCAGAAGAAGCAAGGGATCTATCATCCTCCATATCTAACACATAAAAATCAACAAGGAATATAAATTCATTAACTTGCATTAACACATCCTCTAACACCCCTTCGGGGTATACTACAGACCTATCAGCTAGTTGAATCACAACAGAGGTATTTTTCAATGGACCAACACCCAAACTAGAATAAATTGATAATGGCATAACATTTATGGATGAAGCCAAGTCACATATAGCCCTTTTAATACCAATATTACCAATTTTACAAGAGATAGCAAACATACCTCGATCCTTGCACTTAGGGGGTAATTTTTTCTACAATATAGTGAAAACATTCTCCCCCACACTCACCCTTTCATGACCAACTAGCTTCCTTTTGTTAGTGCAAAGTTCCTTAAAAAATTTTGCATAATGAGGAATTTGTTTAATTGCATCTAAAAATGGAATATTTACCTCTACCTTGCGAAAAGTCTCAAGGATCTCCTTTGCCTCTTTGTCCTTCTTTGATTTAGCTAACCTTTCAGGAAAAGGGGGCTGTATCACCAGTGGTAGAGGCTTAGGCAAGTGTGATTCTGAGTTCTCAGTCTACTGTATCTCTATCTCCTCTTCAGCTTCTTTCTTTGAATTGCTACGTTCCTTCTTCGGATTTGGGGTCAGCAGCTTGATCCCGCTCCTCAAGGTGATTGCACTCACATTTTGCTTGGGGTTGACAACGGTTTGAGAAGGTAGCTTTCCTTGCGACTCCAACTTGCTTAGAGAAGTAGCCAGCTGACTCACTTGGTTCTCTATGTTTTGAATACTGGTTCTAGTCTCCTACTGGAATTGTTGAGTGTTAGTAGCAAGCGACTTAACTGTATCTTTGAGAGACATACTTGATTTAGAGCTTGCTTGAGGGTGCTGCTGCTATGGCGCATAATGGAATTGCGACGCATTTTGTGGCCTTCCTCCATAGCTGAAATTCGGATGATCTCTCCATCCTGGGTTGTACGTGCTTGAGTACGGATCATACTTTCATTGAGGTTAGCCAAGAAATTCACCTACAGCATTTACCTATTCTTGATCACCTTCTTGCAGTGTTGGGCACATGTCAATCGTGTGTCCATGGTAAGCGCAGATTCCACATACTTTAGCCTGAGGGAACATACCTATAGTAATACTTTGAACCATACTTGTTAGCTCATTAAGTTTTTTCTTAATAGTAGAATCACTTACTTGGTTGACTCTCTTTGGCATGTCTTGGCGTCTACTAAACTGTTGTGTGTTGGTTGCCGTGGTAGATATGATTTCACGGGCTTATCGAGGAGTTTTGTTGACAAGAGCTCCTCCACTTGCTGCATCAACCATTCTTCTCTCTAAATCCAGCATTCCTTTGTAGAAATACTCAATTAGAGATTGTTCAGTAATTCCACGCTACGGGCAGCTGGCACACACTTGCTTGAATCTCTCCCAATAATCACGAAGAGTTTCTGCATCTTTTTGCTTGATGCCACTAATTTCCCTTCGGATCAGAGTTGCTCTTGAAGCTGGAAAATACTTCACTAGGGAAAGTCGGACCATGTCCTCCCACGTTCTAATGGATCCTGAAGGCAAGTAGAACAACCACTCCCTGGCGGCATCCTGCAAAGAAAACGAAAATTCTCTCAACTTGATCTGCTCTTCGGTCGCTCCTTGCGGTCTCATACTTGAGCAAACTACATGAAACTCCTTTAGGTGCTTGTTTGGGTCTTGATTCTCCATTCCATAGAAGATAGGAAGTAGGTTTTTTAAGCCTGATTTAAGCTCAAATGCCACCTCCAGAGCCAGATAATTAATGTAAAGGGGCTGTTGCTCTACCGGAGGTGCGTGTAGCTGTCTTACCGTCTGTTCCTCAGCCATGACTTCTTCTTCTTCAAACTCAATTTCTACTCCTTCATATTCTACTAGAAGTTCGGGTGCTGGTTCGTCTAAAATAGATGTGGATGTCGTGGCTGCTTGTTCCTTTCGCAGTCTTCCTGCTTTCCTCAATGCACTGGTTCGCTTCTCGATTTCTGGATAAAAATCTAAGTTAGCCTATTCAGATCTGGTCACCAAAATCAAAAATCAAATTTATATTAGTCCCCGGCAATGGCGCCAAAATTTGATGGGTGTCAAAGCCACCAAAAATAATTCTTGATTTCCTAATCTAGATAAATTGTATATAGAGAAAGAAGGGTCAAACTCTAGAGACTAATAAAACCTAATTTTTAAATTGGAACCAGTTTATAAAGACAAATAAATAAAAGGGGGGTTTTTTTCTGATTAAATAACAATTGAAAATAATAACTAAGTAGCAGAATGCGATAAATTAAATAATTAAATATCAATAGAGGAGATGATTCAGCCAAGGATGATTCGTAGCATGGGATTCTCTTGATCGATCATTGATACAAAGATAATTCCAAAAACTGAAAGACTGATAGGTTACAATCTTTGGACAAGCACCTCTGAAAAGTCTTTCCACAGTATTAGATTGAACAGACAAGCGCTCGAATAACCCCTAATCAATGAACAACCCTAAACAAGCGATAGAATTTAATTCACTAATAGAAGTACAAACTAGAAAGACCCTGCCCTATTCAACAAACTCACAAGCGTGGTTCATTTAAAATAGATTGTGGGTTTCCATAATATAATTCGAAGGCTTGGACGCAATTAAATTATATTATGTGCTACTTATTCAATTCAGTTAGACAATACGAATCTCAACCTTATTGATAGCTATATGCTTTCCTATAGATTGAACAATGGGCCCTTATTGAACAAATAATAAGAAAACACTAGAGATGGAGTTTCTCATAATTGCAGAAAACGCATAAAAGCCAAACAGATTTAAAAAGTATACTAATCGCGTTTAGATCTAATGATTGCGAAGAATCCCTGCTTGAATTCAACCCTTGATTGAAAATGTTGAGCTTAGCCGCTCTTGGCTGTGAAGAACACGAAAAAATAAAAATAGATCTATTATTTTATTTTAAGCGTAGAAATGAAAGTGAAGAGGAAGAGGATCTGCTCCCCTTTTACAATCCTTCAAAATATAAATGAGAAAAAATAAATCCCTAAAACTAAATAATATTTTTTTAAAATAAATCTAAAATATTTAATTATCTGTAAAATCCCTAAAAATTTGGACCAGCTTGCACTTAAAAGATTTCCTCGCATCTGGTAAGATTTGTCAAAATCCAGGTCGTAGCTCTTTAGCGCTTGCCCAAGCGCTATTACAAAACTTCAAGAAGCATTTCTTTTTCCTGCGGGCTGGCTACATAGTGCTTGCCCAAGCGCTATTACAATACTTTCAATAGGTATTATCTCTCCTCGACTGGTCTCTCCCTGTGCTTGCCCAAGCGCTAACTGCAGATTTCCAGAAGCGTTTTTGAGGACTCATGTAACACCCACCGGCCAATCCCGGAGAACCAGACGACGGATGCCACAATCGGTGCTGGAGCACCGTCTTACATCACTTATTAAAGCGAGATCACAAATTAGGAGTGGTTAAATTTCCATAAGGAGGCAAGTAATTTACATTTTGTTTTGTGTTTTGTTTTTTTTTATTATATATAGAAATAATGTTAAAGAAATTCCTATGAAAATTTCGCAAGAGTTTCCACTAAAAATTAACTTGTCACACAAAGAAAATATACACACTTCCAATTTTTTCCAAACCCCCAAAACTCCAATTCAACACAACATACCACAAGCACTTCTAAATATCCATCAACATACGCTTAATATTCGAAACACATTCTTTTCAAAGAATCTATAATCATCATACACCAAAAATATAATAAGATGTTATTT